>OLKM01000661.1:146853-248397 GCA_900291075.1 Melanogrammus aeglefinus
CTGTCTGTCTGTCTGTCTGTCTGTCTGTCTGTCTCTCTCTCTCTCTCTCTCTCTCTCTCTCTCTCTCTCTCTCTCTCTCTCTCTCTCTCTCTCTCTCTCTCTCTCTCTCTCTTTCTCTCTCTCTCTCTCTCTCTCTCTGTTGCTGAACACACTTCATTAACTTATCTGAGTCTGTCTCCACCCTGAGGAAATTACCTAGCTTTCTCTTACTGTTATAGTGCGTAATATAACTAGGGTAATTTTTAACAAGCTCATCTTATGAACCACAGTTTACATGTTTTTTTCGCATTTGGTTATGCCAAACAAGCAAAAATGCTCAAAGAAAAGCAATTTAGCCTTGCCCAAAGACGAAATTAGACATTAAACTGAGCTCAAAGCACTGGGCAAATTTAACTAGACAAGACAATTTGGGGAATTTTTCATGCGCTTCAGTGGCTGACATAAAAATGAGTGTGATCATCAGGATTGAAGATAGGGCCATCAAAGAAACGAACCTCAGTCCCACAAGCTCGCTTCCTTCCCTCATAACTAGAGTCTCTCTGAATTAACTCCAAATCATAGAGCTGTCTCTTGATAGCTTTAATATGAGGGCTTGGCTGCCGTAGTGACAAGCCAGTCTCTAATTACGAGAGAAACCGTCGGTGCGTTGCGCTACGACAGCTGCATTTCTGCACACCCCCAGAAAAAAGACGCTCCCCGCTAGATTAACGTTTCCTTTCTAACTAGTCGATCAAACACGAAGGGGAACATGTGTCCATAGTGTAATTACAAATCACGGGGAATGAAACTCCAGTTCCTGTGTTCCTCTCTCCTCTCGCTATTTCCCTCAGCCTGTTTGAAAGAAGAAAGAAAGAAAAAGTGTGTGTGATGCTGGCTGTGCTTAATGAATAGAAGGATTCCCTCACCATATGTTCCACAGTCAGGGCCAGGTTTTAATGCTGTTTATAAGCTAACATTTTGTTTTAGATCGTGTTCTGGGCAGTTTCACAAAATATTTTTCTATGTGTGCGTCTGGGATGAAAATACGAAGGAAGGAGTTTTAAGGAATAGTAGTGGAAGAGAGTGGATAAAGAGATTAAAGTAGGTTGTTTAATTAAGGATGAGAGGTTTGTTCTTCAAAGAGGGAGAAGGCAGGGCAGGAAAAAAAAGTGTGTGTGTGTGTGTGTGTGTGTGTGTGTGTGTGTGTGTGTGTGTGTGTGTGTGTGTGTGTGTGTGTGTGTGTGTGTGTGTGTGTGTGTGTGTGTGTGCGTGCGTGTGCGTGTGCGTGTGTGTGTGTGTGCTGTGTGTGTGTGTGTGTGCGTGCATGCGCGTGCGTGTGTGTGTGTGTGTGTGTGTGTGTGTGTGTGTGTGTGTGTGTGTGTGTGTGTGTGTGTGTGTGTGTGTGTGTGTGTGTGTTAGGGAGATGGTCACCTCAGCAGACGGTGTTCCCTAAGCAAGGGTCATTAACACTTAATGATGCTGACCCTGCCGTGGATAGCTATGGATGACCTTTGACTTCTAAAGTGCATATTAAAGATCTTTTTTTAGTGGCTCCCTCATGCTCAGGGATATCCCAATGTTTAAAGAGACACTTTGTGCCCCGCAGGGAATAGATACTGTTATTATTGTTGATAATTTGAATCACCTATAGTACAGCAATTAATGGTGATCATACAAATCACCAATGGTACAGATATAACTGGGGATCATACAAATCATATATAGTACATTTATTACGAGTGATAATACAAATCATATATAGTACATTTATTACGAGTGATAATACAGATCACCAATAGTACAGTTGTTATTAAGCCTTGGACAGCTATAATAGGTAAATCAAAATGTTGTTTTTTTTCCACTATAAATAACACACAATTCAACACAATACACAAATAATTAAGTGATGGACTTAGAGGCACAATGCACATTACACACTCACACGCACACCTACACACACTCTGACTCCTCATCGTAAACCAACTAAGAGAGGGCCTCACATTCACATACACACACATGCACACAGACACACAGACACACACACACACACACACACACACACACACACACACACACACACACACACACACACACACACACACACACACACACACACACACACACACACACACACACACACACACACATACAGGTTTTAAAATGCATTGTGTTATTGATTATGGTTTTACGTTTTGCATTGTCTGAGTGACATGGATTTTTATCAATGTTGTTTGATTATTATGAGTGGAGAAACAAACAGTATGATTGTGAAGCACACACACACACACACACACACACACACACACACACACACACACACACACACACACACACACACACACACACACACACACACACACACACACACACACACACACACAAACACACAAACACACACACACAAACGCATACATACCAACACACAACTCTCACACACATACTTCTGCACAAACACATGCACAGATTCCAACACACACACGCACACACACAATTACACACACATACATACACACACAGGCGCCACGTACACACACACACACACACACACACACACACACACACACACACACACACACACACACACACACACACACACACAACAACACACACACACACACACACACACACACAGGCAAACAAGCACATGCACACACACACACACACACACACACAACACACAGGCACACACACACACACACACACACACACACACACACACACACACACACACACACACACACACACACACACACACACACACACACACACACAAACACAGACACACTCCCGAGTCCACTTGCATAGACCCAACCCACAATCTCAAACCCTATGTACCCCCATCCCGATCTCCTCAGTCGCCCTCTGTTTCCTCTAACACCTAGCTCCAGCTGAGCCACCACCGTCACCATCTCCTTCCCTCCTGTGTCCTTCCCTCCTCGTCTCCCTGGTCTCCCTCTGTCTCCTCCTGCTGCTCCCTAACACCCTCTCCAGCCTAGCCCCCCCCAGCCACCATATGTCAGGGGGTCGGCTGGCCTCTGGGGTGTTGAGGTTCTCCTCTGAGCCTGGCGCTTTGCGGTCAGATGGGCTTTCCACCACTGAAGTGGTATCTGGGGATTGTCTTACTCCCGGACCATCTGAACACTATGGAATATATACCAGACATTTCTATTTTTCTCCCATGATGCATTGCCCCTCTCCAGATGCATAACCACACCAAGGGCGAACCCTGTCCGACCCCTTCTGGGTTTCATGACTAAAGTGATTGTTTTGGAGTGCGTACCGAAACATAACACTCCTTAATCTCCCTACCTCAACTTAACTATTATGAACTAAATACCCTGCAATCCTAAACCCAATCTAAAACCTAAATTTAACAATTTATTAAACTATATGGGAATATAAATTTCAGACTATATGCTCCCTAAATAAGAACCTATACTTTACACTAATACATATACCTACTAGTAACCAACTCCAATTCGTACACTAAAGCCTACATTTAACAACTTTTACTTTGCACGTATAGTCTTATTCATTAAGAGAAGAGAAGAGTTGTGCATGTTGAAAATGAAGGTGAATTTAGGAGCAAAGAGACTAAATAAAAGAAATCTCCCCAGGAGTGTATATTATTCATGGGCAGATGCGAGTTACTGCCGTTCGCGAGATTCTTAGTCTTTTTTGTGCTGTTGTTGAAGTTGTTATTGCTGTGCTTTATCTTTTCTATCTTTCTTCTTTGGGTCTTCAGTATTTCGTTGGCAAAAACAAGTCATCATTCAACTGCATTGGTTACTTCTGTCCCCTGACCATAAAGAACAGAATATAACTCTGAGAATAAATGACAGATGTAGGCTCTTCAGGCCATTTCACCAAAATAAATAAATACTGAAACACATGACATGGAGCTTGAATGCTTCGACATAGAGAATAAGGACTCTGGAAACAGCAGAAAAATATAAAAAGTATTTAGAACAAAGAAAGAAATTGTTTTTAATTTTTCCATATGAATGGCCAAAATGGCTGGCTGGTGACCTGAGTGACGTTATCCAGTAGTTTGGTTATGAGGACAGCTCACAAGGCCACATTACCTCCTGGGACTACTGGGTATGATCCAGGTAGTTCCCTTCCTGGGAGATAGAGAGAGATCGAGAGAGAGATCGAGAGAGAGAGAGAGAGAGAGAGAGAGAGAGAGAGAGAGAGAGAGAGAGAGAGAGAGAGAGAGAGAGAGAGAGAGAGAGAGAGAGAGAGAGAGAGAGAGAGAGAGAGAGAGAGAGAGAGAGAGAGAGAGAGAGAGAGAGAGAGGAGAGAGAGAGAGAGAGAGAGAGAGAGAGAGAGAGAGAGAGAGAGAGAGAGAGAGAGAGAGAGAGAGAGAGAGAGAGAGAGAGAGAGAGAGAGAAGAGAGAGAGAGAGAGAGAGAGAGAGAGAGAGGGAGAGAGAGAGAGATGAGAGAGAGAGAGAGAGAGACAGAGAGAGAGAGAGAGAGCTTGATAAAGAGAGGAACGATACAGAGAGAAAGAGTAAGAGAGACAGAAGAAGAGAGATTGAGAGAGACAGAGAGAGAGAGAGAGAGCTTGATAAAGAGAGGACGATACAGAGAGAAAGAGTAAGGGACAGAAAAAGAGATTGAGAGACAGAGGAACCGAGGGAGAAGAAGAGCAAGAGATAGATAGAGGGAGGAAGAGAGAGCTAGAGCGAGGGTGGGCCTGGAAGCCTGGAGTTCATTCCATCAATTCCACTGGAGTCTGGAGATGGGAACCACGCGATAGAGCTCAGCTCTCTGAGGATGTCCGAGCGAGGACCAGATACCCTCTCCGTGAGTAACGTTACTCACGGAGCATTTAGGCCCACCGCTTACAGCTGCTCATAGGCTCGTACAGCAGAGAGGGCGTTGGTTCATGATTTCAATAGAGTGGAATGCTGAAGTATTTTATGCACAATTACTGAGAGTTATGCTGGCCCGGAAAAAGTGAAAGAAAGAAAAGAGTTGAAAGAAGAATGAAACGGCAAGAGATGTGTGCCGGGACAGGATGTCAGTTTGCAGGGGCCGATTGAGGCTTTTTCAGATCTTGGATATTTGTGGCTATTGGTACAAGGACTTGCCCAGAGAGTAACTTCTCCCAGATGTGATTATCACTCACAATTTGCGTTAGCAAGAGAAATTATATGATTCCAATATGCAGACAAAATATCATATGTAATTTCTTTCAGTGTGCTTCTCTTTAAGCCGAGCCAATGTCTCCATGGCTGTAGGTTCAGTAGTGCTGGATGTCACAGAAGGACAACCGCTCGGGGCAGGCTGACATACTAGGGTTTGAGGAGGGGAGACTACCCAGAGCAATGCCGCAGAGAAGAATATTTGCATCAATATTTATATCATTCTTCCAGAAAGACTTAATACTGGGAGAATTCTGAAAAAGTGAAGGATGGAAAAGGAAAGGATATTTTGTGATGTATTGAACTACGGATGTGGAGAAACAGGCCTGCAGGGTTGCATACTTTCATGCACAGAGATGGCAATATTTATATACATATATATCGTTCACAACACAATTTCCATACGGCAGCTGTGATAAACTCTGTATGACAATAAGCAGGCATCCTTCAACAGAATGGGGGGCCTGCGTGTGTGTCTGTCAATGTGTGTGTGTGTGTGTGTGTGTGTGTGTGTTTGTGTGTGTGTGTGTGTGTGTGTGTGTGTGTGTGTGTGTGTGTGTGTGTGTGTGTGTGTGTGTGTGTGTGTGTGTGTGTGTGTGTGTGTGTGTGTGTGTGTGTGTGTGTGTGTGTGTGTGTGTGTGTGTGTGTGTGTGTAAAAGTACTGTGTATCTGTGTGTCTGTGTGAGATAAATAGTGTCAGTAAGTGAGCAAGTGAGTGAATGTGTGTGTGTGTGTGTGTGTGTGTGTGTGTGTGTGTGTGTGTGTGTGTGTGTGTGTGGTGTGTGTGTGTGTGTGTGTGTGTGTGTGTGTGTGTGTGTGTGTGTGTGTGTGTGTGTGTGTGTGTGTGTGTGTGTGCGTGCGTGTATGTGTGTGTGTGCGTGTGTCTGTATGGTGTATGTGTGTGTGTGTGTGTGTGTGTGTGTGTTGGGGGGTAGCCATATTGCTCCATGTTATCTGACAGACTGACACTAAGATGCAGGTAATAGAGCACATGGTAACCAGAACACGGACAGCCACCCCTGGTTGGATCAATACATAGCTAACAGGTAATATGATATTGATGGACTTGCAATGAAATGGAGCGAGAGGCTGAACAGATGTTTCCCTTCTTACTGTGTGTGTGTGTGTGTGTGTGTGTGTGTGTGTGTGTGTGTGTGTGTGTGTGTGTGTGTGTGTGTGTGTGTGTGTGTGTGTGTGTGTGTGTGTGTGTGTGTGTGTGTGTGTGTGTGTGTGTGTGTGTTTGTGTGTGTGTGTGTGTGTGTCTGTGTGTGCCTGCGTGTGTCGGTGTTTGTGTACAGCGTAATGTGTGTGTGTGTTTATGTTTGTGTGTGTGTATTATTATATATATTAGTGTATATTTGGTACAGCATTTTTGTGTTAGTTTGGCACACACATGCGTCTATGCGTGTGTGTGTGTGTGTGTGTGTGTGTGTGTGTGTGTGTGTGTGTCTGTGTGTGTGTGTGTGGGGGGATGGTTGTGCACCTCCACAATAGATGCATGCACACGTGCCTGCCTTAATACCTAATACTAAAGTTTACAATATAAATATTTTTTCCTTTTACATACCATACCAATGCCTATAGCAAATCAATGACATAAAAACATTATTTTTAATAAAAATAACTACATTAGCGTTACTTGATTTTGGATGGCAGGAGGAACTGAACAGTAAAACGATATATACACATATGGATAGTTATAGGACACATAGATTGATCTATATACATACTATAAATGGATTTTCTTGAAATCGATATGATTAACATTAAGTGTTTCGCAGATAGGTTGAATTGTGTATGTGTGTGTGTGTGTGTGTGTGTTTGGATTAAGGTTGCTTGTGGGGGTTCGGTTTCAGTGTATGTGTGTGTGTGTGTGTGTGTGTGTGTGGGGGGGGGGGGGGGGGGGGGTCTGAGAGAGGGAGTGTTTGCGTGCATACTCCGGCTGCAATTCATTTAATGATTATTCAGTTGGCCTGACGTGTTCCTAATTCAAAATGGAGGCCTGAGGAAGGGCTTGTGTTCAATACCGTTGATTGAAATTAAAAAAAAAAAAAAAGATAATTCCCCTCTCCATTACTTACTGTTGATAATAAAATACACATTTCATTTAATAATATTGAACCAGGAAAATGTATTGATGTGAATGGGCACAATCTATTATATCACAAATATGATGCCTAGAATCTATATATAGAGACTTTGCTCTCCTGGTGACAAAGACTAGTGATTAAACTAAAGTTAACAGCAAGATGTGTGCAACCACGGTGGTCCGAGATGGCAAGCAAAGCAGGAAAGTCAAATTAAAATCCAAATGTAACATGTTTTATTTTGAAAGGATAAAGCAGACAGGGATGGTGAGTGGGAAGTGGTGTGGGGTGGGGTTGGGAGGGCTACCTCCACCCCACACCAGCTAGGAGGTCTGGGGTGGTGGTGGTCCATGAGTCAAGTGTGAAGTCTGAAAATAGCTAGAAATAAGGAAGTTGTCTCATTTACAGTAAAGAAAAGTGTTTCACCACTTACAAGTGAGGCGATAAACCATTAAACCATACTGGAAAATGGTCCACTTCAACCTTGGCTTCCAAGAACTTAAATCTACAAGGGAAAATTACATGTATTAATATTATCAAAATAACATAAAACAAACACATATACACAAGGAAGACGGCTTGTTTGTCGAGATGAAGGTGGCAACTGCTCTGATCCAACTGTCCTTGATATACCCCAGCAGCCACCTGGTAAAGCACACAACACACACACACACACACAGACACCATAACCAATCATTAAATACACCCTCGCAGAAACGCAAACCACAGGCACACCAAAAAAATACAGGAGCGGTGGAGGTTCACTGACAACGTTAGACCAGCCGGAACAAACATTTCAAGTGCTGAAACGTTTTGAAGTGACGATAACCTAAGGAGAAAACTGGTGCGCAGAGAAAGAGTCAATGTCACATGTTGTTTACAGGACTCATGTAACAGACATTGCCTGCGTCGCTGCTGTAGGTCTGAACTGACACAAACTGACCAATTAGTTCCCTCGGTCCTGTCGGCTGATTTAGAGGTACAGACAGGTCCCTGGCTCCAGGGAGCCAGGACGTTAGCTACTTTCCCCTGGCCCACCCAACGAGCTTTAGGGCTCCCTGGCACTACCTCCGCCGTACCACCGCCATTTTGACGTGCCCCATCGTTCTCCGACTGAAGCTTTCACAGGGCTGAGGCTGACTAGTTTTCCTCCACATAGACCGATTAATTGAGGGTGTCAGCCATGCTAAGGCAAAGGGTTGAGTGTTGAAATCCAAGGGGGTCCCAGGTGGGTAGATAGACCCCCCCCCCCATGTGGGACTCAATGTCACCACCCAATTAGTGTTAAAAACAACCCTGCTATGTGTGTCGAGCCACTGTACAGTTAGAGATTGTATAAATACATTCTTTGAATTGGCCAGTGAAAGTCTGCCCAACATTTGATCTGTCATTTCCTTCAGGCGACATCAACCGCCTCTTATTTTTCTGTGTATTATTGACTCAACTTCAGAAATACATTTCTATGGTTTTGAGGACCTTCTGACTTCAATTTCCAAAAAGTGCCTCGGATGATTTAGTTCTTTCCTTACTATGATTGTTGTTGTTTTTTACAGATTTAAAGATCTTTTAATACTTTTTTAAGTTACTGAGATTAGCTTTTTTCTTTATTTCTCTCTCTATCTCTATCACTCTTTTTTTTATCTAATCCACAGTGAACCTCCCAAAAGACTCTCACTGGTTCCATTCCCCGACTTGTTCTCTCCCTCAACTCACTCTTCCATGTGCCCTCAACCTCTCTCTCCTTTTCTCACATCCTGCCTTTCATATCTCTCTCTGGATATAGCACTCTCATCCCTGGCTTATGTACCTCTTTTATACCTCACTCGATTTCTTATGCACCCAATTCACTCTCTCTCTCTCTCTCTCTCTCTCTCTCTCTCTCTCTCTCTCTCTCTCTCTCTCTCTCTCTCTCTCTCCTCTCTCTCTCTCTCCTCTCTCTCTCTCTCTCTCTCTCTCTCTCTCTCTCTCTCTCTCTCTCTCTCTCTCTCTCTCTCTCTCTCTCTCTCTCTCTCTTCTCTCTTCTCTCTTCTCTCTGCCAGACTCGGTCGGTCTGGAATGGTGTCCCGAACCACACAGCTCTCAGTACATGACAGTCTGGCTGCAATCTGGCTACAGTCTGGCTACATCCTGGCTGCAGTACAGCACGGCTGGGCCAGAAGCCATCCTTGGTTCCATTCCTTTCTACTTAACCCATGGCCACACTAGTTATTAGTGTGCCTGGTGAAGAATCCCTAACACCGTGATGTCTTCCATATGAGCTCCTCCGGAGAAACAGACCCCCCCCCCCCCCCCCAAAAAAAAAAAAACCTTAAGCAGAAGAAGACCAGACCAAGATCTTCTTCTGTCTTGGTTACAGCAAGCAAGCTTTGATTAGTGAGACTGGTTCAAAAGCAGCTCACGCATGTGTTTTTCAAAGACGCACAGATTTTGCAGTTGGAAATGCATGACTTCTGCACTAGAACCCCTCACATCCATGATTAGAGAGAGAGAGCCTGCTGTGCAGAAGTCAAGTTGTCTACATAGTTTAAATTGGTATGAAACGTAAGAACCCAAATCCTTGTTTTTTTCTTCTTGAATAAACCAATTAGCAGATAATTTATTGGAGGTTATTTTGGCTGAAAATGGGAGCAATATATTATTCCTTCTAACAATTGTTTTCATGGATGGATCAAAATTGTAGTTCAGAATGAGTTCAACATTCTGTTTAAAGTAGGACTTCTGCCAAGAAGGTATTTGTACGTTTTACCTTCCATTGTTTTCGGTAAACCTGTTATAATTCCCAAAAGTTATTGGAAATCTCGATGAATGTATTTAATTTGTGACCCTTTTTTTGTTCCAGGAAGGAAATATCTGGCAACCGTGTGATTTTTCAATGGAAGCCATATTGGGGCACAAATAACAATCATTCCCAAAGCGTACGAACATTGAAATGACACACGTAATAAAATACAGCATAAAGAGGTTCTCTGTAATGCATACATTTTTCAAAATGCTGTACATAATATCTAACCAAGATAGCTAGCCAAACATACAATTCATCATTATGTTACAAGATTCAAGATATTCCATATACCAAATGCAACATAATGAAGTGATATGCATTCCTTTGCAAAGTACTTTCCAGGCATGAAACCAGCGAGGAACCACCAGATCGATAGGTCCCAGGCAGATCAGCACCATACAGGGTGTAATGCCTCCTGCTTGTGGGCCCGGTGTGATGCATTAAGGCTTAAGCTGAAGTGCTGGAGGGGACAACCAACTAACCCTCCCTGAGATCGGAACAATCTTCGAGGAACATACATTCTGTACATCGCTGACAGCGTGGACAGTTTGTGGGCAGGAGATTCTGGACTATCTCTATTCTGCTGTCAACAACAGATCAGTTGGAAAATCGATGGACTCGCTTTTTTTATTGCCTTGGACCAGAAGGGAATATTTGAGTTTTTTTCAGCCTTTTTGTGGTGGCTTGCCTGTGAGCCTTGTTTTGATGAAATTTAATTTCTAATCTGAGAGGTTAATTTGTGTCTTCCACTTCTAATATTGCATGTTGACTTGGAGAAAAGAGCGAGTTTAGGCAAACCAAAACGGTGGAGGGACAATGGTGAATAAGAAAGAAAGCAACACAAGCCCAGTTGATGGCTGTAACTCATTATGCTAGTTTAAGCCTTTTTTTCCTCCGAACAATAGACTGTGTGAGTGAATGCGCCTTCGGAACCGAGTTCACTTAAGAAGTGTACAAAAGAGGGGATCTATTTTGAAGAAAATAACTAAAATAAAAAATTAAGCCTGTGACGTGCTTCTTTTAAAACAACAAATCACATTTTCCACAGCCTTTTAAAGACCGCGGTGGAGCAGACTCACATGGTTTTCTGTACATTTTGAGTTGGCGCGGTGTGCGCACTCCTTCCACACTGGAAATAAATCCTACACACACGAATGGCGTGTACACATGGCGTGCAAAATCAGTGCATAAACAGAATATCGCAGGAATCACTTGACGAATCGGCATACGAAGGACATTGTTGTAAAATAACAGGAAGCTCCGAGCGGAGGCTGACTCAGTGCCTCCCCCTTCTCCCCCCCCCCCCCCCCCCCCCACTGGCCCCCGAGCAAAATGGCTCCATTGTTCATTAGTGCACATGCCGTTAAGATGTAAAAGCTTCTGTTTTATATATCACTCTCAAATAATTGGATAAACATGTTACCCATCTCATTCGAAGGGGGGAAAAGAAGCTTCAAAGGCCTTGATTTTTTTTTTCTTTATTTGAAGGGGGAACAAATTGGAGGGATAGGGGGGGGGATTTGGGGGGGTCAAATATAGAGTGAGACTTTGGTGCCAGGGGCTTGTCAGAGGGTGGTAAGCTAAACATTCAATGCTCATGAGGGACAGCTCCGATAGGCCGGGACAGAAGGGCATGCTTTGATGTCGGTGGAATTGTATGTGTCTCCGGGTATTTCCACGGTAAAAGGACAAATTGTACATCTCGTCTCAGTGTAGAATTAAAATGACAGTAGTTGTATATCAAGGTTTTTTTTCTACTTTCTCTTCTATGTGAGTGGATACATCGTTTGGAACTGAGTGATGTAAGTGCACACGTGCGTGAAGAACACACAACCACACACACTTGCACGCACACACACACGCACATACACACACATGTGGATACACACAAACACACGATTATGCATTACCTCACTCAAACCAATGTTACCCTGTTTATAATCTTTATAATTAGGATCATAATAGACATAACTATTACAGGCATATTTAACATGGTTTTTTTTAATTATCGTTGCCATATGTGGTATTACATAACATTATTTTTGAATTGTGACAGTTATTCATGAGTGAGTGAGGGAGCGGGTGAGCTTGGTGAGTGAGTGAAATACCAAACACTTTTTGGGTGTGGTGGTTTGTTTATCTGTTATCTTAGCAACTAGTTTCGGAAGACAATTGTCATGCAGCTTCACTTTGATTACTTTTACATTTTCAGTGTCAATTCAAATGTATTTTTATTAATTATTTAAGTTTCAAACACACTTGGCTCTAAAACCGTACAAAGAAACATGGCAGGGCAATTTTAAATGACCAATGCGGCAGTGTGTCGTTTTATTACTTTAATGCTGCAGTATAATTGACGGTTGACATCATGCACGATTCCAGCCCTGCTCCATTTAATCCGGACGACTTTTCACCAGCACGTTATTAACAATATTCAATGTTTCCTCTGGAGTCATGTCAGCTCCGTGCGAGGGCAGCAGGACGAAGAGACAAGGCCCATTGTAGTGAGCCCGAGCCCAGCTGGACCTAATACTAAAAGAGGGAGACTAGCGCTGGAGCCAGCCCAGGGCCCCACGGCCTGCCATACAGGTGGCAGGTAAATTACCGTCTTGGAATCCCTCTCGACTTGGACAGCTTTCCACTTGGGGGAGTCAATAAAGGAGTGACTGGGACACGGCCAAGATGTCTGCAGATGCTCCGGTTGAATGTGGAAGCGTTTGGTGGTGCTCTGCCAAGATGTTCCTGTTTCATGCCCTGTTTTAATTATCTCCAAGAGAAATAATTAAGTTCCAAACATAATAAGACTACTTTAGGGCTATGGACCAACAAAGTATTTTCTGTGTGTGTGTGTGTGTGTGTGTGTGCATGGGTTTTTGCGTGTGTGTGTTCGTGTGTGTGTCTGTTTGTGCGTGTGTCCATAATGATTAATGCCTAATCTTTCTTCCATGCTTTTTGCTCCTCCTTGCTTTTAACCGAATTCCACATTTGTAAATGTTCTTCACGTTGTTGACTTTATGATTAATTGTATTTATCTTTGATTTATACGAAGGAGGTTGGGTAAGCATGCCGGCTCTTTTCAGACAATGGCCTGTTTCACAATCACACACACATGCTCCTCATAAAGGGCATAAACACTGACGGACACACACAGACCAACAGACAGACAGATGGACACACACACACATGATGGATACATGCATGTTACACATGGTGCACACACACACACACACACACACACACACACACACACACACACACACACACACACACACACACACACACACACACACACACACACACACACACACACACACACACACACACACACACACACACACACATACATTATCTATACACAAACCTTTCCATGCATGTGTATGCACATAGATTGATGTGGTTGATTAATGTTTGCAGGGGCCATCAAAACTCAGAAGGGTCTCACCGGGTATTGGGCTTCCAGGAAGTTGACCTTCTGGCAGAGAGGTCACCCAATCAACCAATCGCAGCACATTCCTGCAGTCGCTGTGTTCAGGGGCCCGGGGCCACACACTTCCTGGATGACTTTGAATAAAGTCAGTCATCTTCAGAGATGCCAGGGGGAGGCTGGTGATTCGCAAATCGTACTCCAGTCAGGTCTTCTATTGAAGTACTCTCTATGGGGGGGATGGGGGTTAAACTGTGTTTAAGGGATGATTAATGGAAGCTAGCATTTATATTCGATAAATCATGAAGCTGAATGTGAGGATCATGTTGATTAATTTGTTTGCATAAGGACTCTGTGATTAATGGACCCTAGAAATGCAGTCTGAATATCTAATAACATTGGAACTTAAAATTTTGCAATTTAAACCGCTGTAAGACTCACTGGTGGAGATTGAGGATTGATTTCCTTTATTACATATATTAATGTTTTGCTTATTCGTTTAATTAATCACTTTTTATTCACTCAAAATAAAATAACAACCTGACAGAATTTAGAAATCTAACAAATAACTAAAAAAACAATCAGAATCGTTTTGTCTACCCATAGAAATTAGAATATATACGGTAGCTATCTTTTTCCAGGCATATTCATAATAAGAATCACTGTAAAATGTCAAACAGCCGCAGTATTTGGTCAGTAAAACCTGCGGCAGGTAGCTTATATATGCCTAATCAAGGTGAGGATGAGGTGAACTCACGCAAACACACAAGCCCACTCGCACACATTCGCACGCATGCGGGTAAATTTACTCTAAGTTGATGCACGAGCAATTTAGTTTTGTGTTAGCGCGAGGGCGTCAATGCCGCGAAAATCTGAAATGTGAGGAATAAAAAGTATATCCGTTACGTTTCTTTTAGTAAGTTTAAGCTAGTTCAACTGAATATAGGCTATTGTAACCAGCTCTACTGTCGATTACCTAAGGTGAGAAATATTTATATGTTGTGAGAATCGTTAATTTTAATTTATAAACATAATTATATCCCTATATACACAGACCTATTCAATATATTCGAGAAGCTATGGTTTTGAAGAATATAAGTTGACATACGTTTTTCCACTATATGCCTGTGTGTAAATAGTGCTCAATACGGCGAATCACATGTTGTTACTATGCAACGGTTCGGCAAAGAGAGCTTTTACATTCGGTGTGGAAGATGTCTGCTCAGAATAATATCGCCATCTGTGAATTGCACCCCAACATCTCTCACCCGGTGAGCTGAATATAATAAAGTCATTAAACTATATCTGATCAATAGGCTGAAAACAGCTTTTCTGCACGGCTACCCATGTTTTGTTATAATTCCTTATAAATGTATATGTACTTGGGGCTGAGACTAAGGTCAGGCTACATCTCTGACGTAGGACTATTATTATTTCATCATTTGTTAAATGCAGAAAGTAAAACGTGATGGATGTACCTGCTGTTTTTGCAGAGGGTAGTTGGTGTAGTCATCGGCAAAACGGATGTCCGCAGCTTCCCCGACAGAAAAAGTAAATATCTTTTTTTATAATATTTTGACTGCTAGACTTTGCTTTTTATAGTTAACTCAAACTATAAGTGGAAATAAATGTTTTGTACAATGCTCCCCCCTAGTGGTACTTGTTATTTTTTCTCCTCAATTGAAATATACAGCAGCACACAACCCCATGCTTCTGAATTACAGATATCGGCTTTGAGAGATTCACATTCAGCTTTACGGTGAAGGACTCCCCGGATTACTTCATCAACGTCGCCCACCAGGTAAGAGAAAAACAACTGGTTTCATTTGATCTTCCTTTTACCATGTTAAAACAGTGATTGTTTTGCTAAGGTCTGGATGTGAGAGTAGCGTCGATATGGAGCAGGTAATTATTATTTTAATTATTGTCTGTTGACAACACATGTGTCAGTCTGACGGTCAAGTAGTTACAATTGACCAACGTCAGACACATCCAAGTGTCCACCTTTGACCCATGGACTTCCCTTCGCCCGGCCCGTCCTCTCCGAAGCAATGTCCTCACGTAGTTTGTTTTTAGCAATGTTTATTTTATATATGATGGGTTGAAAATCCAATCGCTTCTGTATAATGCAGCAGGGCAAGCTCAAAACTTTTATAACTTATGCCTGAGTTAAGGCTGCTCTGCTCCAAATATTGCATTTGTTACCACCCTGAGGTTGATAAAACGTGGTAGTGAGGTAACACAGCAAAGAGGGATGAAATTAAATGTTACCAGGCACCATTCAAACAAAGGTTAATATTAAATCAACTGTATGGAAATACAGGAACAAAGACATAAACAAAAAAATGCTTTGGGGTAACCTGCAGTCCAGGCTTAAAAATTATATATCTCTAATCCCACTCTACACCAAGACAAGAGAAAAAAACATGGGAAAACAAAACAGCGTCTTACCCTTCCACAACTCATCAAGGCTCTTTAAAAATAAAAACACCACGACCAGAGCGCTCACTGAAAAACAAAAGCCAGTGAGCCAGCCAGAGAGCGAGAAAGGGCACGGTCTCTGGTGCTGGCATACTTAAGGTGAGTTTGGTGCAAGTCATTAGCCGTAACAGCGATGTACACTAGTGATTCACTTATTAGCGTCAACTTAAGTGGCCATTGCAGTACACTCACAGCAGTGGTGCAAGTTAACACAGTAACATCATTTCAGACAAGTACAAAGTACATAAAATGTTGACAAAGTCAGGGATTCAGACCACACCCCCTACAATCCTGAGTCTTTCCAGGGGGGTTAGGAATCCCTCAACGGTTTTGTGAGAGGCCACCAAGATATTTAATAGAGAATAGAGTAAGATACAAGTTAGTTACAAGAGGCCAAGGCAGTGAAGGGCTTGGCAATGGCTTTGGCCATGGAGAGCAGCATCTTTGGGATCCTTGCTTCGCTCCCTACCGCAGGGGGGACCCAGTCTGGCTTGTCTTCTGGTTAGGAAGCTGTCATCAAAGAGTTGGGGAGGGGTCGCAGGTAGTGAAGGGCTTGCCCACGGCTTTGAACATGGAGGGACAGTATCTTGCGGAGGCAGGCTTGGCCTTGGGCTTCTCACCGTTCAGGGCTCCAGATAGTATTTTGACATCATTCACACATGCTGCCCTATGTGGACTTGCAATCTGTGTGTCGGGTTAATTTTACCAGCTAGGGTGTTGTGGTCAGTGTCAGGAGCAGGCACAGCGGGGACTAGCAGAGGACTGACTTTACTTCTTCCTCATCCATAGCTTCAGGGAGGCAGCAGGGAGGCAGCGGGCTGAGATGGTCTAGCCCCTGAGGCTGGAGCAGAGGCCAAAGACTGTCTGATCTCGGCCTCAACCACTCAATTTCCTTTGCCTGAAAACGCTTAGCTGAGAGCAGCAACAGACGACAGCAGGATGGAGTGCCTGGAACAGTCTTGGTGGTGTGATGCAGTGGACTAACCGCCTGATTAATTAATCCGGGGGCTCCAGTTTAATGGGTCTGGAATAGGGGTGTGGTTAGCGGTCATCAAAGGGGTTGGAGCAGAGGCGCAGGTGGTAGTGGGAGGGCTTGGCAGTGGCTTTGGCCGAGGAGGACTTCTATCTTGAGTGAGGGACGCCACTGGGGCACTTGTGTCGCTCCCCAGCGGAAAGAGGCTCCAGTCAGGCCAGGCTTCTGGGCAGAGATCCCTAAGGAGGCAGCAGGCCCAGATAGTCCAGGCCCTGAGGCTGGGGCCGAGGCCAAAGACTGTCTGATCTTGGCCTCAGCCTTTTCATTTCCTTCTCCTGGCAACGCTTTGCTGACAACCACCAAGAGACAGCGGCCCTTGCAGGACAGCACCTTGCAGAGGCCTCTGGGGCCCTTGGGCCGCTCACCGTCAGGAGGGTCTCCAGCCTGACTTGTCTTCTGGGTGGAGGTCCCTGTCCAACAGAGCGATTATAATCAACTAACTCAATCAACTAAATATCGCTTCTTATTAACACATGTATGAACACTCTCCCTGTTCAAACATCTTGTCAAATTAGCATTTTGAAACTATTTACCCACGGTGCCCTTTGTGACTTTTTTTGTATCTGGGTGTCGGGTAACTTACCGGCTACGTTGTAGTGGTCGGTGCCAGGAGCCGGCTTAGCGGGGACTAGCAGAGGACTGACTTTAGAGGACCTCTTTCCCTTCCATAGCTTCAGGGAGGCAGCAGGTGCAGAGGCCAAAGACCTGGGCTTATGCCTCAGCAGGGTGCTTTGATAAATAAAAATAATAAAAGATCAAGACCTTGAAAGTAGGTTAGCTAGGATTATTAAGGAGGTCCTTAACCATGCTTGGATTAAGCCGACCGGAATCTCTAAATTCACCTACGATAAAAAAAAGGACCGTGGCCTCACCCTTTTAATTTCCTTCTCCTGGCAACCCTTCGCTGACAACCAGTGACAGTCGTCCCCGACGCTGGACAGCAGCCCCTTGCAGGGTCATGCAGAGAGGCCTCATCCAAGTACTCGCAGGATGGGGTACCTGGAGCCGTCTTGGTGCTGATTTTCCAGACTCACCACCTAATACGTAATCCAGGCTTTGAGTTGAATAGGCCTGGGTTAGGGGGTTAGGAAGCTGTTATCAAAGGGTTGTGGAAGGGGTGCAGGTAGTGAGAGGCTTACCTATGGCTTTGGCCATGGAGGACAGCACCTTGCGGAGGCTGCTGGGGCGCTTGGGCCGCTCACCGACAGGACCCAGTCTGACTTGTCTTCTGGGTGGAGAACCCTGTCCAGCAGCGCAAATATAATCAACTCATTAAATATCAGTCATTGACACAATAAACCAATATATCACAACATCTTGTCAAATTAGCATTTTGAAACTATTCACACACGCTGCCCTTTTTGACTTTTTTTGTATCTGGGCTAAGTGTCGGGTAACTTACCGGCTACGTTGTTGTGGTCGGTGCCAGGAGCCGGCACAGCTGGGACTAGCAGAGGACTGACTTTAGAGGACCTCTTTTCCTTCCATAGCTTCAGGGAGGCAGCAGGTGCAGAGGCCAAAGACCTGGGCTTGAGCCTCAGCAGGGTTCCCATGGAAAATAACACTCACAGTTCACAGACCACCGCCCTACCTTTGGACTTTAGAGAGCGCTAGGGCTTTGGGGCGTCATCAAAGTCCTCACAGGCTTAGGTGCCTGGAGCCGTTTAAGTGGTGATTGTGCCAGACTCACCTCCTAGTTAGTAATCCAGGCTACGAGTTGAATCGGCCTGGGTTAGGGGGTTAGGAAGCCGTCACAAAAGGGTTGTGCAGGGGGCGGAGGAAGTGAAGGTCTTTCCAATGGCTTTGGCCATGGAGGACAGCATCTTGCTGAGGAGGCTGGGGCCCTTGGGCCGCTCACCGACAGGAGGGGCTCCAGTCTGACTTGTCTCTTGGGTGGAGACCCCTGTCCAACAGAACAATCATAATCGACTAATTCAATATTTTGCAATGTCCGATTTTTTGGAAACTGGGCTAAGTGTCGGGTAATTACCGGCTAGGTTGTTGTTGTCGGTGTCAGGAGCCGGCACAGCGGGGACTTGCAGAGGACTGACTTTAGAGGACTTGCAGAGGCCGCTGGGGCCCTTGGGCCGCTCGACGACAGGAGGGGCTCCAGCCTGGCTTGTCTTCTGGGTAGAGGTCCCTGTCCAACAAAGCCATTGTTCATTAAAAAGTGGTTATTATTAAGACAATGCACTGTACGATTTTTTGTAATCTGGGCTGTGTCGGGTAATTTACCGGCTGGGTTGCTGTTGTCGGTGTCAGGGGCCGGCACAGCGGGGACTAGCAGAGGACTGACTCTAGAGGACTGGCAGAGGAAGCTGACAGGAGGATCTCTGGTCTGGCTTGACTTCTTGGTAGAGATCCCTGTCCAACAGAGTAATTGTAATCAACTAATTAAATATTGGTTCTAATTAACACAATGAACAAACCGTGTTCTAACATATTACAACATCTTGGATTTTTTTAATCTTGGCTATGTGTCTGGTAACTTACCGGCTACGTTGTTGATATCGGTGTCAGGAGCCGGCACATCGGGGACTAGCAGAGGACTGACTTTAGAGGACCTCTTCCTCGTCCATAGCTTAAGGGAGGCAGCAGGGGCAGACACCAAAGACCTGATTCTGAGCCTCAGTTGTTTGATTTCCTTTGCCTGGGAAGGCTTTACTGACAACCCGTCTTCTGCCAGCTTCATCAGCCGTCTAAAAATGCCTTTTTTGCGTTTCTGTTCTCTGCTGTATTGATACAAGAGGTTGGCCGGACAGAGGCCTGACTCAGGACAGAGCCCTGACTCTGGACAGAGCCCTGACTCTGGAGGGCCACCCCCTGCTGGGTCGTGCTGAGGGGCATCATCCAATGCCTGACTGGGTAGGGTCCCAGGAGCCATCTTGATGGTGGTGGAGGCCTCCCTGTCAGCCTCCAGTGTGCACTGTGGGGCCTTGCTGACGCCCCCGGGGCTTAACCCACAATATGGGTCCAGTGAGCCCTTAATGATGGTGGCCAAGTGGACCACCAACATCTGCAGCGTTTCACAGGAAACAGTGGAGGTAACGCTGATAGTCACCGGTACGCTGGACTCCAAGATGGGCGTGGTCATGGCAGTGAGGATGACCTTGTTGGCCATCAAGCTGACCTCAGCCACTATTAGCTGGGTCAGTGAGTCCATGGCAAGTCGCTGCGGGACTTCAAAAACGCTGGTGAGGGCCTTCTGTAGGGACCCAACAAAGCTGGCTCTGAGTCCTTCTTCAGTCAGCTGGAAGTAAGGGAGGTCCTGCTCTGTGGGTGGAGGCCTGTATCTAAAAGAGAACCATTGAAACATAATGTTCACTTAATATTCTGGATTACTGACCCGATGTGGGTTTTGGTGATTAACATTTCTGATCCTTTCAAATTATCTCTTTGCAACCGGTTAGAAAACATTTTACAAATCTATGCAAAAAATGATAACAATATTCGAAACATCGTTTCAACGTACCTAGTCTCACAAAGCCAGACCAAACTACAGCAAGTAGAATGGTCTGGAACCACGCTATTTAGAGCAGTCTATCCGGGGGAAACTGGGCTGGCCTGTTTTTATTTCTTTAAACCAATCACTATCGTCTAGGGCGGGGCTAACCCCGGGAAGCAGCAGCGGTGTCCATCGGAAATAGTGCAAGAACATCTTTCTTCCTCAGCAAATGCTGCGAGCAAATTTTTTTGAAGTTCTTTGCAATTTTCGACCGGAAAGAACCAAGCATGCTAGCTTTACCCGCGCCGTCAAATTCCTCTTCAAAACTCGCCATACTAACTAGTTTCCGAGTTTTGAGGGGGAGCACAAATACGGGAAAGCCAGCAACAGGAAGGGGAGGAGTAGCGGTGGAAATCCGACGCTAGCGCTGTATAGACTTCTGTGCATTTCCGTTCAGCCAGAACTACAACGTACCTAAACGTCCGTGTTTCGACAGGCGTGGGCCATGGCTCTGTATGTATTCCCCAATCCTCGGCATGACGGGGGCCAGAGTGGCCTTCACTAGGAACGAGATCAGGTCCGTTAACCATGGCGACCACCTGTGTCACACACACAGGGCTCCCAGGTGCCCGCTCGCCAGATCCCTCCACAGCCTGAAAGATAAGGAGATTCGGTTTCTGCACCAATCCAGAAAAAGAAACAAAAACGTGTGCGGTTGCCATTTGGGCCCGCTACTACGCTAATCCTATCTAGTATTATACCATGTCATACGTTTTTCCACTTATGCCTGTGTGTAAATAGTGCTCAATCGACGAAGCGCATGTTGTTACTATGCAACGGTTCGGCAAATAGCTCATCAATACCTCATCGCTATAAACTGGCTAAAAATAGTGGCATAATGGTGTGATACCGTGAGAACTATATGATAAGTTGTTTACACTATCGGGCAGGCGATTAAACATAAAAAGAAAGTTGATAAAGGGACACACGATATGGCCCAACAAGGCGTGCTTGCGTTGCGATCACCAAACATTCCATTTGCGTTGCTAACTTCAGCGTTGACTTTAGCTGTCCAACTTACCGAGGTGTGAAGCCGTTCAGGCCGTCGAGGATCACCTGTCGGATCGAGTTCATGCCAACCGGAGCGTACTCCGGCTGGATCATCTTGATAGCGAAATCAGTCATCTTCTTCCACTTCTTGATTTTTCTCCCGTCTCTCGTCGTCGTCGAGTCTTCTTTCAGAAACGACGCAACACGCGAATGTATATAGACGCATAGACGTCACAAAGGTAGACGCAGGCCCTGGTTGTTGGGGTTACAATGGATTTGGAACGTAATTAAAGCCTTCTGATTGGTCAGGCCGAAAAGTGATTGACAGGTTATTCCAGCCTTTTATTTGGACGGCTTGAAATGAGCTTTATTCAGTTCTGATTTGTTGCAGACGTTTTTGTTGGCTAATTTCTTTAAACATTTTTCTTTGTCTTTCTTGACAAAGTGGTTGTTGCAAATCCTTTAGTGACCAGCAAAGATCCAGAGAAAGATGAAAAATATTGCCCCACAACACCAAGGTAAAAAAACAACAACTGTTTATTTGTTCTTCCTTTTACCATTTAAACAGGTGATTGTTTTGCTAAGGTCTGGTTGTAGATTGCTTATATGGGTAATATTATTTTAATTATTGTCTGTTGACAACACATGTGTCAGTCTGACGGTCAAGTAGTTACAATTGACCAACATCAGACACATCCAAGTGTCCACCTTTGACCCATGGACTTCCCGTCGCCCGGCCCGTCCTCTCCAAAGCAATGTCCTCACGTAGTTTTTTTTTAGCAATGTTTATTTTATATATGATGGGTTGAAAATCCAATCGCTTCTGTATAATGCAGCAGGGCAAGCTCAAAACTTTTATAACTTATGCCTGAGTTAAGGCTGCTCTGCTCCAAATATTGCATTTGTTACCACCCTGAGGTTGATAAGACGTGGTAGTGAGGTAACACAGCAAAGAGGGATGAAATTAAATGTTACCAGGCACCATTCAAACAAAGGGTTAATTATAAATCAACTGTATGGAATACAGGAACAAAGACATAAACAAAAAAATGCTTTGGGGTAACCTGCAGTCCAGGCTTAAAAAATATATATCTCTAATCCCACTCTACACCAAGACAAGAGAAAAAAACATGGGAAAACAAAACAGCGTCTTACCCTTCCACAACTCATCAAGGCTCTTTAAAAATAAAAACACCACGACCAGAGCGCTCACTGCAAAACAAAAGCCAGTGAGCCAGCCAGAGAGCGAGAAAGGGCACAGACTCTGGTGCTGGCATACTTAAGGTGAGTTTGGTGCAAGTCATTAGCCGTAACAGCGATGTACACTAGTGATTCACTTATTAGCGTCAACTTAAAGGCCCAATATGCAGGTTTCCAAAAATATGCAGGTTTCCCTTGGAGCTCCCCCTAAAGGTTTTTACTAGTATTTAACGTTTACTCCAGTGTCGTAAAAACACATTTACGATAGGTGCATGTTTGAAGTCGCGCTGCATTCACTTGTATACCGGTGAGTGGAGTCAGTGAAGACGTGATCAGAAAACAGCAAATATGTCAACCGAGGTAAGAATATTCAAAGATTTTACAGAAATATGACTATGTTTGTATGACTGTATGACTGAATGATGATCAGACTACGCAAGCTTCGATTATAAAGGGCGTGGAGGCCGGGGATCTATATGTCATTGCGTAATCATTGCCAGAAAGCAGGTCGAACTACTTCCGCCCGAGCGGCGGGCATCGCCAAGAAAGCTACATAGCGTAGTAATTTGAGTACAGACCCCCGATGGCAGTGAAGGAGGCGGAAATCGCCCTATTAAAAGTCATTGTAGCGGCACAATTTTTTTCAAGCTGTTATTTTAAGGTACAATTGTTACATATTATGCCTTTAAGTGGCCATTGCAGTACACACACAGCAGTGGTGCAACTTAACATAGTAACATCATTTCAGACAAGTGCAAACTACATAAAATGTTGACAAAGTCAGGGATTCAGACCACACCCCCTGCAATCCTGAGTCTTTCCAGGGGGGTTAGGAATCCCTCAACGGTTTTGTGAGAGGCCACCAAGATATTTAATAGAGAATAGAGTAAGATACAAGTTAGTTACAAGAGGCCAAGGCAGTGAAGGGCTTGGCAATGGCTTTGGCCATGGAGAGCAGCATCTTTGGGATCCTTGCTTCGCTCCCTACCGCAGGGGGGGTCCAGTCTGGCTTGTCTTCTGGTTAGGAAGCTGTCATCAAAGAGTTGGGGAGGGGTCGCAGGTAGTGAGGGGCTTGCCCACGGCTTTGAACATGGAGGACAGTATCTTGCGGAGGCTGCTTGGGCCCTTGGGCTTCTCACCGTCAGGGGCTCCAGAAATAGTATTTGGAAATTATTCACACATGCTGCCCTTGTGGACTTGCAATCTGGTGTCGGGTAATTTACCAGCTAGGGTGTTGTGGTCGGTGTCAGGAGCAGGCACAGCGGGGACTAGCAGAGGACTGACTTTACTTCTTCCTCATCCATAGCTTCAGGGAGGCAGCAGGGAAGCAGCAGGGAGGCAGCGGGCTGAGATGGTCTAGCCCCTGAGGCTGGAGCAGAGGCCAAAGACTGTCTGATCTCGGCCTCAACCACTCAATTTCCTTTGCCTGAAAACGCTTAGCTGAGAGCAGCAACAGACGACAGCAGGATGGAGTGCCTGGAACAGTCTTGGTGGTGATGGCAGTGGACTAACCGCCTGATAATTAATCCGGGGGCTCCAGTTTAATGGGTCTGGAATAGGGGTGTGGTTAGCGGTCATCAAAGGGTTGGAGCAGAGGCGCAGGTAGTGGAGGGCTTGGCAGTGGCTTTGGCCAGGGAGGACTTCTATCTTGAGTGAGGACGCCACTGGGGCACTTGTGTCGCTCCCCAGCGGGAAGGGCTCCAGTCAGGCCAGGCTTCTGGGCAGAGATCCCTAAGGAGGCAGCAGGCCGAGATAGTCCAGGCCCTGAGGCTGGGGCCGAGGCCAAAGACTGTCTGATCTTGGCCTCAGCCTTTTCATTTCCTTCTCCTGGCAACGCTTTGCTGACAACCACCAAGAGACAGCGGCCCTTGCAGGACAGCACCTTGCAGAGGCCTCTGGGGCCCTTGGGCCGCTCACCGTCAGGAGGGTCTCCAGCCTGACTTGTCTTCTGGGTGGAGGTCCCTGTCCAACAGAGCGATTATAATCAACTAACTCAATCAACTAAATATCGCTTCTTATTAACACAATGTATGAACACTCTCCCTGTTCAAACATCTTGTCAAATTAGCATTTTGAAACTATTTACCCACGCTGCCCTTTGTGACTTTTTTGTATCTGGGTGTCGGGTGAACTTACCGGCTACGTTGTAGTGGTCGGTGCCAGGAGCCGGCACAGCGGGGACTAGCAGAGGACTGACTTTAGAGGACCTCTTTCCCTTCCATAGCTTCAGGGAGGCAGCAGGTGCAGAGGCCAAAGACCTGGGCTTATGCCTCAGCAGGGTGCTTTGATAAATAAAAATAAAAATAATAAAAGATCAAGACCTTGAATAGTGCTAGGATTATTAAGGAGGTCCTTAACCATGCTTGGATTAAGCCGACCGGAATCTCTTGAGCGTGAGCCTCGTGCTCTCCGTCATCTCTAAATTCACCTACGATAAAAAAAAGGACCGTGGCCTCACCCTTTTAATTTCCTTCTCCTGGCAACCCTTCGCTGACAACCAGTGACAGTCGTCCCCGACGCTGGACAGCAGCCCCTTGCAGGGTCATGCAGAGAGGCCTCATCCAAGTACTCGCAGGATGGGGTGCCTGGAGCCGTCTTGGTGCTGATTTTCCAGACTCACCACCTAATACGTAATCCAGGCTTTGAGTTGAATAGGCCTGGGTTAGGGGGTTAGGAAGCTGTTATCAAAGGGTTGTGGAAGGGGTGCAGGTAGTGAGAGGCTTACCTATGGCTTTGGCCATGGAGGACAGCACCTTGCGGAGGCTGCTGGGGCGCTTGGGCCGCTCACCGACAGGACCCAGTCTGACTTGTCTTCTGGGTGGAGAACCCTGTCCAGCAGCGCAAATATAATCAACTCATTAAATATCAGTCATTGACACAATAAACCAATATATCACAACATCTTGTCAAATTAGCATTTTGAAACTATTCACACACGCTGCCCTTTTTGACTTTTTTTGTATCTGGGCTAAGTGTCGGGTAACTTACCGGCTACGTTGTTGTGGTCGGTGCCAGGAGCCGGCACAGCTGGGACTAGCAGAGGACTGACTTTAGAGGACCTCTTTTCCTTCCAAAGCTTCAGGGAGGCAGCAGGTGCAGAGGCCAAAGACCTGGGCTTGAGCCTCAGCAGGGTTCCCATGGAAAATGACACTCACAGTTCACAGACCACCGCCCTACCTTTGGACTTTAGAGAGCGCTAGGGCTTAGGGGCATCATCAAAGTCCTCACAGGCTTAGGTGCCTGGAGCCGTTTAAGTGGTGATTGTGCCAGACTCACCTCCTAATTAGTAATCCAGGCTACGAGTTGAATCGGCCTGGGTTAGGGGGTTAGGAAGCCGTCACAAAAGGGTTGTGCAGGGGGCGGAGGAAGTGAAGGTCTTTCCAATGGCTTTGGCCATGGAGGACAGCATCTTGCTGAGGAGGCTGGGGCCCTTGGGCCGCTCACCGACAGGAGAGGCTCCAGTCTGACTTGTCTCTTGGGTGGAGACCCCTGTCCAACAGAACAATCATAATCGACTAATTCAATATTTTGCAATGTCCGATTTTTTGGAAACTGGGCTAAGTGTCGGGTAATTACCGGCTAGGTTGTTGTTGTCGGTGTCAGGAGCCGGCACAGCGGGGACTTGCAGAGGACTGACTTTAGAGGACTTGCAGAGGCCGCTGGGGCCCTTGGGCCGCTCGACGACAGGAGGGGCTCCAGCCTGGCTTGTCTTCTGGGTAGAGGTCCCTGTCCAACAAAGCCATTGTTCATTAAAAAGTGGTTATTATTAAGACAATGCACTGTACGATTTTTTGTAATCTGGGCTGTGTCGGGTAATTTACCGGCTGGGTTGCTGTTGTCGGTGTCAGGGGCCGGCACAGCGGGGACTAGCAGAGGACTGACTCTAGAGGACTGGCAGAGGAAGCTGACAGGAGGATCTCTGGTCTGGCTTGACTTCTTGGTAGAGATCCCTGTCCAACAGAGTAATTGTAATCAACTAATTAAATATTGGTTCTAATTAACACAATGAACAAACCGTGTTCCAACATATTACAACATCTTGATTTCTTTAATCTTGGCTATGTGTCGGGTAACTTACCGGCTACGTTGTTGATATCGGTGTCAGGAGCCGGCACATCGGGGACTAGCAGAGGACTGACTTTAGAGGACCTCTTCCTCGTCCATAGCTTAAGGGAGGCAGCAGGGGCAGACACCAAAGACCTGATTCTGAGCCTCAGTTGTTTGATTTCCTTTGGCTGGGAAGGCTTTACTGACAACCCGTCTTCTGCCAGCTTCATCAGCCGTCTAAAAATGCCTTTTTTGCGTTTCTGTTCTCTGCTGTATTGATACAAGAGGTTGGCCGGACAGAGGCCTGACTCTGGACAGAGCCCTGACTCTGGAGGGCCACCCCCTGCTGGGTCGTGCTGAGGGGCATCATCCAATGCCTGACTGGGTAGGGTCCCAGGAGCCATCTTGATGGTGGTGGAGGCCTCCCTGTCAGCCTCCAGTGTGCACTGTGGGGCCTTGCTGACGCCCCCGGGCTTACCCACAATATGGTCCAGTGAGCCCTTAATGATGGTGGCCAAGTGGACCACCAACATCTGCAGCGTTTCACAGGAAACAGTGGAGGTAACGCTGATAGTCACCGGTACGCTGGACTCCAAGATGGGCGTGGTCATGGCAGTGAGGATGACCTTGTTGGCCATCAAGCTGACCTCAGCCACTATTAGCTGGGTCAGTGAGTCCATGGCAAGTCGCTGCGGGACTTCAAAAACGCTGGTGAGGGCCTTCTGTAGGGACCCAACAAAGCTGGCTCTGAGTCCTTCTTCAGTCAGCTGGAAGTAAGGGAGGTCCTGCTCTGTGGGTGGAGGCCTGTATCTAAAAGAGAACCATTGAAACATAATGTTCACTTAATATTCTGGATTACTGACCCGATCCTAACATGTTGGTGTGGGTTTTGGTGATTAACATTTCTGATCCTTTCAAATTATCTCTTTGCAACCGGTTAGAAAACATTTTACAAATCTATGCAAAAAATGATAACAATATTCGAAACATCGTTTCAACGTACCTAGTCTCACAAAGCCAGACCAAACTACAGCAAGTAGAATGGTCTGGAACCACGCTATTTAGAGCAGTCTATCCGGGGGGAAACTGGGCTGGCCTGTTTTTATTTCTTTAAACCAATCACTATCGTCTAGGGCGGGGCTAACCCCGGGAAGCAGCAGCGGTGTCCATCCGAAATAGTGCAAGAACATCTTTCTTCCTCAGCAAATGCTGCAAGCAAATTTTTTGAAGTTCTTTGCAATTTTCGACGGAAAGAACCAAGCATGCTAGCTTTACCGCGCCGTCAAATTCCTCTTCAAAACTCGCCATACTAACTAGTTTCCGAGTTTGAGGGGGAGCACAATACGGGAAAGCCAGCAACAGGAAGGGGAGGAGTAGCGGTGGAATCCGACGCTAGCGCTGTATAGACTCTGTGCATTTCCGTTCAGCCAGACTACAACGTACCTAACGTCCGTGTTTCGACAGGCGTGGCCATGGCTCTGTATGTATTCCCCAATCCTCGGCATGACGGGGGCCAGAGTGGCCTTCACTAGGAACGAGATCAGGTCCGTTAACATGGCGACCACCTGGTCACACACACAGGGCTCCAGGTGCCCGCTCGCCAGATCCCTCCACAGCCTGAAAGATAAGGAGATTCGGTTTCTGCACCAATCCAGAAAAAGAAACAAAAACGTGTGCGGTTGCCATTTGGGCCCGCTACTACGCTAATCCTATCTAGTATTATACCATGTCATACGTTTTTCCACTTATGCCTGTGTGTAAATAGTGCTCAATCGACGAAGCGCATGTTGTTACTATGCAACGGTTCGGCAAATAGCTCATCAATAGCTCATCGCTATAAACTGGCTAAAAATAGTGGCATAATGGTGTGATACCGTGAGAACTATATGAGAAGTTGTTTACACTATCGGGCAGGCGATTAAACATAAAAAGAAAGTTGATAAAGGGACACACGATATGGCCCAACAAGGCGTGCTTGCGTTGCGATCACCAAACATTCCATTTGCGTTGCTAACTTCAGCGTTGACTTTAGCTGTCCAACTTACCGAGGTGTGAAGCCGTTCAGGCCGTCGAGGATCACCTGTCGGATCGAGTTCATGCCAACCGGAGCGTACTCCGGCTGGATCATCTTGATAGCGAAATCAGTCATCTTCTTCCACTTCTTGATTTTTCTCCCGTCTCTCGTCGTCGTCGAGTCTTCTTTCAGAAACGATGCAACACGCGAATGTATATAGACGCATAGACGTCACAATGGTAGACGCAGGCCCTGGTTGTTGGGGTTACAATGGATTTGGAACGTAATTAAAGCCTTCTGATTGGTCAGGCCGAAAAGTGATTGACAGGTTATTCCAGCCTTTTATTTGGACGGGTTGAAATGAGCTTTATTCAGTTCTGATTTGCTGCAGACATTTTGTTGGCTAATTTATTAAAAAAAAATCTTTGTCTTTCTTGAAAAAGTGGTTGTTGAAAATCCTTTAGTGACCAGCAAAGATCCAGAGAAAGATGAAAAATATTGCCCCACAACACCAAGGTAAAAAAACAACTGTTTATTTATTCTTTCCTTTACCATTTAAACAGGTGATTGTTTTGCTAAGGTCTGGTTGTAGATTGCTTATATGGGTAATATTAGTTTAATTCTTGTCTGTTGACAACACATGTGTCAGTCTGACGGTCAAGTAGTTACAATTGACCAACATCAGACACATCCAAGTGTCCACCTTTGACCCATGGACTTCCCTTCGCCCGGCCCGTCCTCTCTTCCAGCCTCTACAGGCTGCTGGTGTCAGAGGCCCACTCTCGGGTGTTGCTGTGTGCAGACATGGACACAGCTGATAGGCTCCTCCCTCTGCTCCACCTGCCTGTGAAGGACCCCAGAGACTTCTACTCCCTCGGGGACATAGTGGCCAATGGGCAGAGTCTGGACGGCAGTTCCTGAATATACTGGCCGCAGTGAGATCGGTAGGGTACTTTAATTGAGGGTGAATTTATGTAGGCAATGGGCAAATTGTTGGAAGCATGCTGGGTTGCAAGTTAGCTGAGAATGAGCACGATACACTCTTTGAAATGTAATTCTCTTTGAAATGTAAAATGTAATAGGGTACTTTGGACAAGACTTGTTCATCTGGCAAAAGCGCTTGGATAATGTGAACACCTATGTGTTCAATGTGAAGAAGGGACTCAAAAGCATATGTGATCCAATCATCCATCCTTCGACCAAAACCTAAAAAGGCTTAATGATATGGAAACTGTTGTATAAATGTCTGTTGTTAGATTGCAGAGCCGAAGCAGTTCACAACATCAGACGGCCGTAGGGGCCAAAGGCTGGAGGTGAAGCTCTTTGATGATTCCGTGACTTCCTTCTCCTTAGTCTGGTGAGGGCGGTTTTCCATTTGCTTCAGCACAAAATGCTAGAGAATGTATATTATATGTGTGTATAACATGCATATGTAGATGAAAGGGAAAATGAAAGTAAACAGTGCATGCTTATTTTACATCGAATTGTATTTTACATAGCAACAGAGAAAATAGCTCAGTAAGCATATTTGCAACCGAGCTTGCCATCAATCATTAGATTGATTGATTGGTCGAGTGATTGCCCGGACCTCTGTTCACCCCCATGTGTCTTTGATTTTCACCATGTGTCCACCCCACCTCTGCATTTCAACTCCCCAACCTCACACACACAGCTGGGACAGAGAGGCCATTCAACTCATACAAACTCTGGTACCAAAGGAGACGGGTAGGTTAACAGCAGCTAACCCCTCTCGCTTACAAAATGAATATTTCCTTAACCTAATGCAGAAATAACATGCCTGTCAAATTCCATAGGCTGTGAGTCTTCATATAGACATTCACTATAACCGACAGTTGTGTTTTTTTCTCTTTCCTGCTTTCTTTTCTCAAAGTTCTCTTCATCGCAGATGCCAAGGATTAGTTTTGACAGTTTCCGAAACTGTATGGCGGCCACAGTTAACTCCAAAACTATTGTTACTGTCAACCCTGGTAAGAATCTATTGACATGTAGGAGTAGCTTAGTGTTTACCCAAACTGCATCCTGGGTACCAACTTGGGTCATGCATCATTGTTGGGTTGTAAACTTAAGTGAAAAACTGGTACAATGTTTGGCCCCATGTTTGTTATAGCCTCATCATATGGATTCCTGCCTCCATTGACATTTAACTGAATGAAGTCGATAAACCTCTTGAATGATTAATAATAGGTTCTGTCAAATAGGACACACACCACAGTTAACCTTCACTAAGCCACACATCACAACAGCAATGAGAAAGCCAGAAGCCATTCAGTTCCATTCCAACCTTTTGAGAATACTTCACATTTCACCAACCACAACTGTGATTGACATCTCTGGGCTATCAGTACATGTTACTAACACAATAATTGCTGTGAATAATTTGTGTCTAACTATGTGTATGTAAACTTGAAGAGAGTGTTTGTGTCCATCACAGACACCAAGGAAGCTGGCCTGTTGTTCAGCCGTGCCAAGGAGATGTCTAGCTCAGGGCTGCTGGTGGACGATGACAGGCCAGACGACATGCCCGGTAGGTCAGACAGGAGCCTTGCTGTTTGACCATCTTACTGTTTTAGCATTCTTCTGTACTTGTTTGATATTAATACAAATACAAACAATGACTAATAGATTGTCAGGAAAATGAAGAACGTCCATACTTCCTCTTCACTTAAAAATGTGTTGTTTGTGTGTTTGCGTCCATCTCGTCGCTCCCCAGTGGACTCCATCACGGACGTGTACACGGTGAACCATCTGAAGCTGAGGGCCCAGGAGAGCCCGGAGGTCTTCTTCGGCCTCACCTACAGCTTCATCTCCAGGCTGAACTTGGACTCCTCCATCTCCAGAGTCATCAAAACCAAGTGGTAGGTTGACCCACCAGTGTGACAGGCGGAGCCGTTCCACCACAGATTTACATTAAGTTCAGATCCTAACTTCTGCATTTGCCGCAATTTTCTATGCACCACTTTTCCGAAAATGTGGATGCTTAAAAAATAATAATTTCAAACAAAGTCAATAATATACAGATCATGGTTTTTATATCCATAGTAACAGAAGAGACGCAATTCTACATTAAAAATTCCTATAAAACTGGTTGAGAATCTAACCAGCCAACCTCTTCAATAAATAAGTGACATAGATATACAGATGAGTAGATGTTTGGCTGAACGGACAGACCTCTATTCATCCCACAGGAAATAACATTGATTACCAGATGTTTACCCTAACAAAAAAAGTATTCAAGGTACATCATGCTTCCTATCGGCCTCCAGTACCAACCCCCTCCACCTCCTCAGTGCTAGGTGCAAGTACCAGGTGAACGAGGAGCTGCAGAGCTGCACCAACCCCTCGTGTCCGGGCAGGGACCAGCCCCTGTCCCTGACCACAGGGTTCGACCTGGCGGTGGATGTCACCGACCACACCGGCACCCTGCAGGCCTGCTCCCTAAGGAGCCCTGTGGCTGAGAAGATGCTGGGCTGCACTGTGAGCACGCTCCAGGAGGGTTGGGACTCCTTGACTGAAGCGACCCTCAGGCTATATGGCCCAATCCCATTTCTACCCCTTTATCCCTTCCCCTTACCCCTTCAAAACAAGGGGTAAGGGGTAGAAATGGGATTGGGCCTATGAGCGAGGTGCTCTGGCGGGGGCTAGGCATGTCGCTCAAGGGTGCCCACAATGTAGGCAGGTGAAAGGGGTGGGATCCCTTTGGTTGGGAGTAGAATGTGCTGTCCATTGCACTATTCTGGAAGTCATGAAGATATCGAGACCAACTATGGATTTCATTGATTTATATTTACTAGTGCAGCACCACAGCGCCACCCAGTGTGCAATAGGTGGAACTCAAAACAATGATCCATACATTTTCTTCCAAAATAGTGTCCAAGTAATTAAATATTGATGTTAATGAATTGAGAATCTGAACCCTATTTTACTTATAGCAGTAAAATGACTAATGTACTATTTAGATGTTTCTTAAAACCCTGTTCATTGCCTGCAAATTTATGCGCAAGCTATTTACCAGTATCATTGAGAGGACACAGTATAGAATTTGAATGAGTGACTCTGCAACAGAACGATAACAAGACGATTTTCCTACTTTCTGTTGCAGATCGAGGAGTTCACAGGTCTCACTGATGACCAGCGTACTGAGTTCAAATGGAAGTTTCTTCTGGAGAGATGCAAAATACACATGAAGGTAGATCTAAAGAATTGGCCACACAGTCCACCACTGCGTTTCTTCTACCATCTAGACGTTTGGCAGACACTTTCCATCCAAAGCGGCCTACGGTGAGTTCAGATACATGTTAGGAGAAACGGTATAGGTGATGGGCAATCTCGCCCATGGATAACTTCAGTTAGGCTTCTGGGACAGGAATCAAACCCAGTACCCTTTGTCTGAGAATCAATCGCCCTAGACGCCCTAAACACACTATCTTGCTGTTGGATGTTGTTGTACGTATATATAAATATATTTATTACCAAATGAATGATTAATATTAACATGTCTTCAACTTCTGTTAATCAAAACATATAAACCATTGTAGGTTCTCCCGTCCACCAAAGTGAGGTCAGGTATCAGAGGGATGATCCTAGCGTGCTCATTGGCTGATCCAGGGGAGGTGAAGCAGCATATGTCCGCCCTGCTGCAGTGAGCTCCAGTGTAGAGCAAGAGGAGCAGAGCAGGAAGTTCCTACAGCGCGGCTCTTTAACTGCTCTTTAATAGGTTACAGCAAAGACGTAGTGTTAGATTATATATTTGACTATGCTGAGAGGTTACTTTGTGTATGTCTATGTCTATGTTTGTAAACATGTATTTATGAAATGTATGCATGCGTTCACATGTGTACTACGAATAATAATTGTATTTAATAACATTTTTCAATAATAATAAAGATTTAATTGAACAAAATTCTGATTTGTTTCCACTAAATGTTTAAGTCCATAAACGTGTCATATTTTTACTGTGTGCTCTTTTTTTTTGCCTGTTTATAACGTGTTCAGTACTGCCTGGAAATTAATTTGACTGCTATAATAAAGCAACACAAAAGAGATTAAAGCTGAGCTTCATTTTGAGAAGAATAAATATTCGGGAATCAAAAAACCTTCGACCTTGGACAAGGGAACTGTTGGAAAGGTTTATTTCCCCCTCAAACTGTTCTTTTGACGAAGCGGAACCATCGTACAGTTATGTTATGGGGGCATTTTACGGACGCACACACTAAACATCACATCTACCTTCAAGGTAGGGTTTACCTTGTGTTATTCTGTTTTGCAATGCATTTTTCGCTGTTCATTGAGTTTCAATATTCCATTCCAAACTTAATCGACTCGGTCAAAATCGTTTTCGCATAGCTGACGAATCGTCTAACTCTTAGCAAGTTAGCTTTCCATGCTATCTTTGTTGATACTGACCTTGTTGACATAGTTCAGTAAAAATAGATAGATAATATATTCCGAAAACAATGTCCAACCTTACATCTTATTAAAATGGCAAGTTAGAATGTGTTTATTTCGATAGCTTCCTCGATAGGTCCGGGGACAACTGTCTGCAAGAATGAATGTAAACCAGGCGGGGACCGTGGGGAGCGATCCAGTGATTCTGGCCACGGCTGGATACGACCATACAGTACGCTTTTGGCAGGCCCACAGCGGGATCTGCACCAGGACGGTCCAGCATCAAGACTCGGTATCCTTTGTTTTTACGCCATTTGCCTTAGTATGTTTTGTTTGGCACAAATAATATTGTTCAACTGAAATGTATCTCGCTACAGCTGGAATCTAAACTTACCCATTAACCAGTGAGTGTCAGTGCCGTGGTGTACTGTATGATGTCGGAATACCAAAAACCTGTTATGCTGTTGCTTAACAAGCTCTCAGCAGGTAAACTCACTTGAGGTGACACCAGATAGGAGTATGATTGCAGCTGCAGGTATGTTTATCATCACAACTTATTGACCGCTCCTCAAATCTATATTATCAACCAATTCACAACATAGAAGTAAGAACTTGTCTGGGTTTTTCTGTTTTTAGGCTACCAACACATCCGCATGTATGACCTGAACTCCAACAACCCAAACCCAGTGATCACATACGATGGCGTCAGCAAAAACATCACATCAGTGGGCTTCCATGAGGATGGGCGCTGGATGTACACCGGAGGGGAGGACTGCATGGCTCGGATCTGGGACCTGAGGTACTCGCCTCGCATTCGATGCATGCGTGGGGGTGAATCAAATGCTAATAAAATGCTAACCTGTGTTGGTCTACTCTGCTATTTTTAAGGTCCAGGAACCTGCAGTGTCAAAGGATCTTCCAGGTCAATGCACCCATCAACTGCGTGTGCCTGCACCCCAACCAGGTGAGACAAAGAAGGCCATTTACTCTGATCGCCAATGCTTCGATTTACATTTACATTTAGGGCATTTAGCAGACGCTTTTATCCAAAGCGACTTACAATACGTACATTTGTCACAAGAAGTGCAACAATATATCGCTGTCGGTACAGAAAGGATGTTCATAGAACCAAGTGCAAGTACAACAATCAGCTAGGCTAACCAATTCCCCGTGTTACAGCAATGATAGCAGCTACTGCAGTTGCTACACAGTTAAGTACTATAATTTAAAAGTACGATTTCCCTCGTCTATAGAAAATACAATTCTGTTTGATTTAATCTGACTCCCTGAAAAAGCAAGGACAAAAATGTTTTAAGCACAAATTGCCAAAGTACATAATTTCCTTCTGTGTAAGAATTGGTCCTTTTTCTTTTTCCTGGTATTATAAGCGATGCACCGGTATATTATTTGCTATAGGCCAGACTGTGCGATATCAGTATATCGGCAGAGATGAACAACATGGCTGTCGTCTTGTGTGCCCCAGGCAGAGCTGATCGTAGGCGACCAGAGCGGCGTGATCCACATCTGGGATCTGAAGACGGACCACAACGAGCAGCTGATCCCCGAGCCCGACGTCGCCATCAACTCTGTACACATCGACCCGGACGCCAGCTACATGGCAGCGGTCAACAGCTCGGTCAGTGGATTTGGTGGCCTCATGGAGTCCGACAGGAAGTTCCTCTGTGCCTCCTCTGTAGCAATGCATCACATGCACAGATGCTCGCTGTTTACATGTTCTGCGGTGGTGCTAGCTAGTGACCGAAATCTAGTGCCGGATCAGTGACTAGCTCGGATCGTCCGGACTCTATTTTGGCTTAGTTAGGGTTCTGAGTCTCCTAGTGAACAGGAAGAGATCTCTCTCTCTCTCGCTCTCTCTCTCTCTCTCTCTCTCTCTCTCTCTCTCTCTCTCTCTCTCTCTCTCTCTCTCTCTCTCTCTCTCTCTCTCTCTCTCTCTCTCTCTCTCTCTCTCTCTCTCTCTCCTCTCTCTCTCTCTCTCTCTCTCTCTCTCTCTCTCTCTCTCTCTCTCTCTCTCTCTCTCTCTTTCTCTCTCTTTCTCTCTCTCTCTCTCAAATGATATAAGGTTTCTCAACAACAACTGGATGGGCATCCTGAAGGTCTCTACCTCATTTGCCATTGTTTGAGTGTTGGCCAACCCCCTGATTACAATGCTATTACTTGAACCAAATCTTTATTAACTGTGTATTAACATGCTATATCACTGCTGTGTCTAAGTTGATTTGGAAAGGAGGGACCTGAATGGGGGCTCTTGGCTGCGTTGTTCTCTACTGAAACGCTGAGCATTGTGTGGTGGCTGATTATTTATTTTCTGTCGTTGTGGGGCGTCCATCTACCTCCAGGGGAACTGCTACGTATGGAACCTTGCGGGGGGCATGGGAGACGAGGTCACTCAGCTCATCCCCAAGACCAAGATCCCGGCCCACAAGCGCTACTCGCTGCGCTGCAAGTTCAGCCCTGACTCCACGTGAGTAAACCCTCTGCTTTCCTGCTGTATTCATGTGCGCTTGTTCAGCTCAGACCTTAGTTTTGTGTGGCCAGCTTTTGGAGGATGAGTAAAGTCTTGTGATGAATGTTGCTTTGAATTAACACTACATATTGCCAGGCAAATAAAAGTTTTAGTCTCACGTCTTCTGTTTTATTTTTTTATTAAACATACCATGGTATGCATTAGGGGAGTGCACGGGTACCCGTGTAACTGGTTAGTAAATCATAACCGTTTAGGAAAAATCAGTAAACGAAAACCGTAAATAAATAATAATAATAATCACCGCGCCATTGGTTCAATGGGAATTGCGACGGTCCATACTCTCAACATAAAAGTTTACATATTTATAATTCGAAATTCGTCTCAGCCTTTATCACAGATACTCTAGGGTCTATAGCATATAACCACGTTGTCTGATTACAGTTTAATTCATTTTTTACAATTAACAAGCTCTCGTTTTCAAGAATAATCACTGCGCCATTAGTTTCAATGGGAATCGCGAGGTCTATATTTTCAACATAAAGTGTACACATTTATAATTTGAAATTCGTCCCAGCCTCTAGACCACAGATACTATAGGGTCTATAGCATATAACCACATTTTCTGATTACAGTTTAATGTAACAGTAAGCTGATAATATCCTAATTAACACGCAACTGCAAATTAACCACACAGAGATAACCATGGCAACCCGTCAAACAAAATGTCTTTTTGCAATCATTCTGCCTGCGTATCCGCCGTGTTGAAAAAACAAATAATCCCCCTATAGCGAGACTGTGGTCCACTTTACACGAAAAAAAAGTGCGGTCCACTTTACACGTGTACACGAAAAAAAAGGGGTTTACAATTTTTTGTAACCGTTCACATGCATACGGATACCCTAGTATGCATACGGTTGATTCATACATTTCATCCAGATGCCATTCAAATCTTTAATCTAAATCCTTTCCCCCCCATTAAGAGTGTAATATTCAATAAAATAAACTTATGTTGGTGAGGAAATCGCATGCCATTACATAATACATTTTTAAATGCATATTAAAACCAGACCAAAGGACTCCTGTTTGGGTGGAATAACTTTGAGGTAATAAGACGAGTGAGAATACCACGGGGACAAGCAACAGAACTCTTTTGCTTGCACAACAATCGTTGAATCACAGGAGTGATGCCTGTTTCTATTTGTGTCGGCAGCCTGTTGGCCACCTGCTCAGCAGACCAAACCTGCAAGATCTGGAGAACCTCCAACTTCTCCCTGATGACTGAGCTGAGCATCAAGAGCAACAACCCAGGGGAGACCTCTAGGGGCTGGATGTGGGACTGCGCCTTCTCTGGCGACTCCCAGTACATCGTCACAGGTTAGTACTACAGGCAAACTGAACATGGCAGTGTTGGGATTCGGTATGATTGAGAAAAACACCTACACAACTAGTTGTATCTTAAACTGTGACGGTTTAGGCTTCAAGAAAACAACCTTGCAACGCTCATGTTGCCACGGCCAACTAGAAACAACATAAAAAACAAATTGATTTGTTGACAGCTGTCTGCACTTAAGCAAGGCATTAGAATTCCAAGTCCTATGCGAGACCATAAGATGAATGCTGAACTTGTATATGCTGCTATAGTATTGTACATTAGGGTGGTTAAATAACCAATAGCTCAATCAAAACCTCAACAGAAGTGTAATGAAATTAGTACAGATGTGCTGTCACAAACACGCATGTGGATTGTAACAAGAGTTTTTGTTGTAGAACGTGAAACTTTGCCTGATTTCTCTGTCTCTCTCTCGCGCGCCATTCCTGCAGCCTCGTCCGACAACCTGGCGCGTCTGTGGTGCGTGGAGACCGGCGAGATCAAGCGGGAGTACAGCGGGCACCAGAAGGCCGTGGTCTGCCTGGCCTTCAACGACAGCGTGCTGGGCTGATGAAGAGGAGGAGGAGAAGGACGGCGTCGAGCGAACGGAAAAGGAAAAAAAAACGATTTTTGGGCAGGAGGACACGTGCGGAGAGGAAGAAGAACGAACGAATGAATGAATGAACGGACCCCTGCCAGCAGAAGGGTTGGAACCAGGGACGGAATCGACACGCGTGGGAACATATTGATCGCTTGTTAACTTTGGTGGGGATGATCCGTGAGTTGGTATTGAGACAGCGGGACATCTTTGTTGACGAGCCAGACCAAGGTGTGATGAGGATGACCGGGACTCCATCCCCACAGCAGCCAGAAGACGTTGATGGTTATGATGAGGAAGAGGAGATCAGGAGTGTCTGGATGTGAGCCCTCCTTTATAAGTTATTCACAAACGCATCCACCTGCGGTCTTTTAAATGATGTAACATCTGGTAATAGTGATATTAATATTTTTCCTGTATGAATGATTTCCATGCAGCTCTCTCATCTGCCAATTTGGAAGAATGAATTTCTTGACACTTCCATTCATTTACTAGGTTTTTAACTTTTTGTGCCAATCTTTCCAAAGTTTTCCGGTTGCTTCATTAAAAAGGAAGCATTGAAAATGCTTCATGCTTCATTAAAAATGAAGCAACCGGTAGCGAGTGTTCTGCAACGCCACTGAGGCCGAATTAATAAGAGCTTTGTTTTTAGAAATGGGCCATATTTAAGACCACATGATTTGCATCCTATCCAGGATGCTGGTTTGCCTGTGCCGTTGGAATTGGTTATGTCTTGTTTGTGTCTTATGTATAAATGATAGCATTATATTCCCGGGCCAATGTTTTAATATTTTGAAGACTGATTTTCCCCAGTGAGTCAGTCACACGTCTTGCAAAACCTGTTTTCTGATTCGTTATTCCTCCGTTCTTTCTTCCTCCTCACACGCGACACACACAAAGGAATGCCCAACATTACACAACAAACATTTATTGGCAAGATAAAAACACTGCATCACTATAGTAATGGTTAACAGTAAACAGGATCTTGGGCCACCAGAGAAGAGGCATTACAACATGACGACGGGGTTAAGGAGAGAATAATGACGTCTGCATCATCTCCTAGCACAGGGGTGTGTGTGTGTGTGTGTGTGTGTGTGTGTGTGTGTGTGTGTGTGTGGGTGTGTGTGTGTGTGTGTGGTGTGTGTGTGGTGTGTGTGTGGTGTGGGGGGGGGGGGGGGGGAGGCGAGCCTGGGGCTACTCTTCTCCCCCGATGAGGCATGTCTGGGGTGAAGGTGGTGGCTCATGCTGTGTGATAAAGGTGCGGGTGCAGGGAGACGTGTGGAGGGTGCAGGGAGGCACAGAGGGGTGTCCTGGTGAGGGGGTGCAGAAGGTCACTCAGGCAGGTAGTAGAAGCACACGGACACGCAGATGTTGCTGGGGAAGCAGATATCGATGCAGAAGTAGACGAGTCTCTGTCGCCCCGGGCCTGGAGAGACGAGAGAGACATGGTTTGACAATACAGGGGTCTCACGGGAAACAAACATCTAACAAATGACCTGGTTTTACAATTTGGGCATATAATGTTATTGTGCTTTTAGTTCAGTGTGTAAGTGGCCCCGATAATTAGTACTTATGGTGTTTAGGAACCATTAGAACATGATAAGGTTAGACAGGTTGAGGAGAACTCCCACGGGGAAAGGTTCTGTCAGGGGGAACTTTAGAGGTTGTGTTAGAGAACGCATATCCGGTCGCCAAACACCACTGAGTTATTGTGATTATAGTGGATAGTGTTATTTTCAAATGTCATGTCGACACAAGGATGCGCATCATTAAAACCTTTCTGGAGGGAACTCGGCCTTTCAGTTTCAGGTCAATCTCAAATGTATGCCTTGCTTGTTCTCTGGACCGGTTTGTAAGTCGCTTTGGATGAAAGCGTTATGCCTAATGACCTTGATCTTTGTCGAGTGCTCACTTCACACAAGCAAAAGTCTCGTTGGTAAAAAGCATTCAATACACTGGAAAAGGTCAGTAAAGGTCAGGCAGTTATGGTTGCAGATTACATTTCTCTCGCTCTCACTCCCACACTACACATCCTCAGTCCACTGGCCAGCCACCAAGAAACCCCCTCTTCTGTGTTGGTTCATATCGTCTCAGTAAGTCATTCAGGAGCTACACCAACAGTTCAGTCACGTTTACACACATTCTGGGCAACTCAGTCCAGTGGTATCAAACCGTTGCAAACTTCTGCTTTCACTGATTTCGTCTTCAGGTATATGTTCTGCGTGGTAGCCCTTCCATAATCCTTAATGTGTGAATATAGGGTGTCTAGTGGTCAGGGTGTTTGAATCCCAGCCGAAAGGTTCTGGGTTGGATCCCCAATGTCCAAAGCCATCGTCTCTTGTGAAATTCCTTAACTACATATCTGAATTCACTGCAATGTTACTTTGGATTAAAACGTCTGCTAGATGTCTACGTTAGTACCAACAAACCCCCTATTTAAGACCTCAGTCATCATCCTTTAGTGACACCAATGATGACAGAAATACATGGCAGACATACAGCACAATGGGAGTGTGTGTGGCCGTCTATAGGGTCTCACCCTCTGCCCTCCTGGTCCAGTGGACCGGGCTGTCCCGACACAGGGCCTGGAAGGGCTCCTCCAGGGTGGACACGTTGACCCCGTGGCCCCCCAGTACCCCCAGGAACTCAGTCTGTCTGTGGATCTCACTCCCAGACAGCTGGAACTGGCTCATCTGTGGAAGGGGAAACAAAAGACCGACCAGGGGATTCAAGGTTCAGTCTAAGCTGAGTCTTTATCTCCTCTTTGCGGTTAGCAAACAACAATCGGAGTCAGAGATGGTTTCACACAGTGGCTACGTGGTGAGAGAGCATTAGAAGTGTTCATAACACGGCCTAGATATCCGTCAAAGAGCAAGAGAGGGCGGCTGAAACTCAAGCCGTTATAACAGCGATACGCGAGTCCAGTTGCTTTGCCTCGCCTCAGCTGAAACAAAGGATGTGGGGTGGGGGGGTCGGGGGTTGATGCTGATGCAAATCAGCATCTATATCGCTGCACAGGAGACAATGGCAGGCCTTCCCTCCGCACTCTCCTCCACTCCTAACCCATTTCTGAGGGCAGAGAAGGGGTGTGGCCCTGGAGGTCCACCAAGGATTAAATGAGCGCTATCTCCAAGCGTCTGAATGAACGCCGACGTGGCGGCGTCTCTGCGGGACATGGGACACCGTGGGAGAGGACGCTCTGGTGCATCAACACTAGTTGTTGTTTTGATTGGTTACTGTCCTCTGAGGAACTGGTTGCATACAGATCGGAGGGAGGACCACCAGAGGAGATGGAAGACCCCCCCCCCCGGGGGAGTTTCAGAACCATGACCCTGACCTGGCTTTAGTGGCTCGGTCTGCTGTCAGTCTGCTGATTGGCAGAATTGCTCAATTTGGAGCATTTTGACAGATGGTCAACATTAGGTTTAAGTTCACTTCCTGTTCCTTACATTCGGTTTTATTTACGTCTTTTGCAGCCTCAGCATGGTCGGTTGACTAGTTGTGTCTATACTAGTGCACTGCCATACTTAAATGGAATAATGAATGTTATGAGCTACACCTTGGTGTGAAAAGGGTCTCTTAATGACACCAGCTCCACTTCAACAACCTGGCCGGTGGAGACAAGATGTACTTTCTAAATCCCAGATGGGGAAATTTGGTCCTTTAAGCCAAATGTTGTTTAAAGCCGAAAAATCGGTTAATTGGCAGATGATAGGCTGCTGGTGCTGCCAAGATAAAACCCCACATCCCCCCTCTCTCTCTCTCTCTCTCTCTCTCTCTCTCTCTCTCTCTCTCCTCTCTCTTCTCTCTCTCTCTCTCCTCTCTCTCTCTCTCTCTCCTCTCTCTCTCTCTCTCTCTCTCTCTCTCTCTCTCTCTCTCTCTCTCTCTCTCTCTCTCTCTCTCTCTCTCTCTCCTCTCTCTCTCTGGGTCATCATTGGACCTATCAGGCTGTATCTTCCTGCAACAGAGAAGACCTTAAAAGCTGAAAGCCCAGCCAGACAGAGCAGGCATTGTGCGGGGTCCCGGGCTCAGGCTTGCTGCCTGACCCGTCCGGTAAGATGAGCCTGGGCGCCGAGAGGGGGGGCTGGGGGGTTGGGGCGGGATCAGGTGTGCTGAAGAATTCAGTCATGGAAGAGAGGGCACACACACACACACACACACACACACACACACACACACACACACACACACACACACACACACACACACACACACACACACACACACACACACACACACACACACACACACACACACAAATGCACCCTCCCACGCATGCACTCACACACAAACTTGCACACACTCATACTCTCACACACACACACACACCCACACACACACACACTCTTTCAGACACCCACACAGACGCACGTACATACGGACCCACACACGCACACCTTACACTCACACACACGCACACACTCATTCAGACACACACAGACATGCACACACACACACACACACACAAATATACACTAATATGGACATGTGTGTGTCCCCTTACACACTTTGTGTTGTGTGGCACAGGAGTAAGAACAGCATGAACCAACTGTTGCTAAGTGAGGTCGCTCCTTTCGAAATAAACCACAGAGTTCAATGCACTGCTAATGTCAGTTCTCCTATCAGCAATCGTGTCAAAAATGTACTTTGTTTTGGAAAGTTAAATCATTGAGATGATTTGTATCCATAGCAACTTGCAGTGAATTATTTGAGATACATGCCATCTGTCTTCTTTCACCAATTAGCCACTGCATTCTTTTCATCCGATGCAATGGTTTTAACTATCTGAGAGTCTGGTGTCTTGGTACTGTCTACATGTTCCATCACATGCCTTAGTTGATGGAGAAAGGTCACATCGTTACCTGGTGCGTTGACTCGGGCAGGACGGAGCCAACACGTTGGTAATCCGATTGGTCCATTTCACGCAGGAAGCAGCTCTCCTGGTTGGCCGGTTTGTAACAAACCAGCCCCTGATGAACAGGTGACCTTTAAACTTTTATCTTATAACATAGGCTTGCTATGTGTTACAGTGCAAAGACATTTCCTTCCTTTAGTTCACTCTTAAAACAAATACATACATATATATAATATCTTAATCAAATTGTATACACACACACACACACACACACACACACACACACACACACACACACACACACACACACACACACACACACACACACACACACACACACACACACACACATAATTATTAAATATTTATATTATTTATATGTATTTTATATTTAAATGCATGCCAATGCACACATGCCATGTTTGATGGACATGACTCAGGATGAAAAATATACTACAAAATACAATACACAAAATGAATTGACTTACATGTTTGACATCAAAGAGCACAGTGGAGGAGAGGTTTGACGGTGAGGTCACTGAAAAGGTCACCAGGTCATTCTCCTTGTCCACTACTGTTGATTGGTTGATCACAGTGCCAGTTGGATCAGGACCGGTGATTCGGACAATGTGTATAGACTACGATACAAACAATAACCACGGGCAACGGGTGAATGACAGGGTAGTCAAGTCAATATTAAACCACAGGATATGAAAAGATTAGCAATATAATTATTATTATACAACAGGTAGTTCCGACCGGTCCCAACCGAGCAATTTGATTGGACAAGAGACGTTCCATGAGTGCTGATATACAGTATAACAGCACTGCGACTTTTTACAGACGAAATCACTCCGCTGTACGGGCGTTCTAATAGCCGTCGCTGCGGAGCCGAATAAATGATTACTAAACAAACAAATCATAATCTCTTGTTTCTTATTACTGTTAACTAATAAAATGTGCTCGTAGCACTGTTGTATAAAAGCAATATCACACTCGAGGTCGTGCTGTTGTACTGTATATCAGCACGGCTGTGATTATCTGCGGCACTCGGCCTGCGGCCTCGTGCCTACGACCGAATCACAGCCGTGCTGATATACAGTACAACAGCACTCCCTCTCGTGTGATATTGCTTTATTATTAGTGTATGAACATGTAATAGCAAACCATACATTAAGTGTAGGAAATATCCTAGACTGAAAAGAACAAGGTGTTTGAAAGGACCTACTGTAGATGAGAAAGGGGTGTTGTTTATTTCAGGGTAACTATACCTGAGCAGGGTCTTCCAGCCTCCCAGAGTTGCCCAGGTTGCCTGTCAACGCCAGAGCGATCAAGACCACGAGCAGACCGACCACCACGCTCACCCAGAAGGCCTTGTGGGGGAACCAGGGTTTCACCGCAGAAACTCCCTCCTAGCAATAAAGTGACAATACATAGGTTAAGACCTGTGGACCTGTTGTTCAGATTCAGGACACTTACTCAAGAAGGCCGACTGGTAAACCAAGAACATTCAAGGTGGGAGTCACACATCTTAACCCCTGGACAATCCTGCTCCATGATTGTCTTTGAACAACAGAATGCTGAGCTGAATAAACTTCTCTCCACATAAAATGATCGCCGATCCAAGGTTTGTGGCTTATCGGAAGCTTCTGATAATTGTCATTTCCAAATTACCCAAATCTCTGCCATCTATATTGATCCTTATACTTCTTGACTATTATCTATTGGCCACTTCTATCCACCTATCTCTCTCTCTCTCTTCCTCTCCCTCTCTCTCTCTCTCACATTTTTGTTATCCATTAAAAGTCATTTCGATGCTTATACTCTTAACAAATCCAATTCTAGATCTGGTAAGAGCTAAAAAATAAATGAATACAGCCCACTGCAGTCACAAAAGCAAACACCCCCCCCCCCCCCCCCGATAAAGAGTGAGTTTGTTGTGTATTTCTTACCGTGCATCGTACTTCCTCTACGCTGTGCTCTGAGGGTCTCCCACAGCCCACCATCCTGTGTCCTTTGACGGCTCCTCGCGCACTCTGCGGCCGTCGGCTGCTGCTGGCTGTCGGCATGGAGCTGTGGTCCCAGCACTCGTCCAGACTCCCCCACGCCACACACCTGCTTGGTCACACCCCCCACCCACCCCAAACCAGCCCGCCTGCTCCTTCCTCTCCATGGCCCCTTCCTCCCCCCCCCCCCCCCCATTGAGATGTCACCCCCATCCCCCCCCGACCCAACTCCAGTCTTGTTTCCTCCCAAAACCTCCCCCCCTTCTCCCTCCACCACTTTGATAGACCTGCCAAATTTTGTTTGAAGAGGTGTCAACACTTCCTCCCGTCTTAGACGGCCAGGTTAACCTTAACCCCTACTTCCCCACCCTCCATCTCACACACACACACACACACACACACACACACACACACACACACACACACACACACACACACACACACACACACACACACACACACACACACACACACACACACACACACGTGACAGCCATTGGCTAGGCCTTCCTTCCCAGACAAAGAACAAGAGGGTGGCCGTGGCTGAGCAGGGTGTCCGTCAACACGACATGAGAGGCAATATGAGGTTCCGCTGCCCAGGGCAGCCCAGGCGCTGACAGCACCCCAAGGTGACTTCCAAGCCCCAGGGATTAACAATGACAATGGAGCGCGGGGAGGTGGTGGTTGCACTTGTGACTGCACCAGTAATGAGACAGCAGAGGTAGATTTGTTTTTTTTTTAAATAAAAGTAGAGGTTTTATTTTGTGAATTTGATCAGCGATTTTGCTCCTGGATAGATTGAGGAGACAAGGATGGAGGATGACTGACAACAGAGAGAAAAATACAAACTCCTTTAAAATAGCAATATCTCCCTAGAATATATATATTGTTCTTTAATAATTACACATGCAAACAGTGCTTACAACAGTACCCGCTCCAATTTCATTTGTGAATAGACACTTTAATATAGCTATATCCTGTGTTATTCGGTTGAACACATTTTTACATACTTTAAAATATCATTATATGATGATGCACTCTAGTCACTGTGTCTGTCTAGCAGTGAGACATCTCCTGATTGAAACCAGCCAAACTGGTCAGCTTCCACCACGCAACTTAAGAAATCCATGAGCACATCAACATCATTGCTTAAGCATGTAGTGATTGCATCACAGAAAAAGAACGGAGAGTACACACATCACCTTTTGTCATTTCAAGAAACACACGCTAAATTTGATTAAAAAAAAACAATACTGCACATTGTTCACGTGTTGTCGATCAGTCAATTGATACTGAAACAGAGTTGGAGTTGAATATGCGTGGGATTTTTTTCGTAAAGCTCTCTGGCCTCCCTTAGGTCTCAAAGTACAACAGCTCACGACAAACCACAGATGAGCGGCTAGGCTGATAGCTATTGGCTGATTGGTGTTGCGTGATGATTGGGCATAACTACCCCACACCACCAATAGCAATAGCATTAAACATAAGCAGGTGCATTAAAGAGATCAATTTGCATCAAAGAGATGAATTCCATCATGTATCACAACAGTGGACCGCATGAGCTACCGTAGACCACAGCAAGGGGCAGGATGGGAGTGGACCAGAGGGGCAGGTATCCCCGGGGGCCTACCCCTGGAGAAAGGGCAGGAGATCGGCGATGCTCTCCACGTAGTAGTCGGGGACCATCTTCTGCCTCTCGGGACACCCGCTGCCCTGGTGGGCCTGGGCGTCCGCCAGCGTGTTCACCCCCGTCAGGGTGAGCACCGTCTTCAGGCCGCAGTTGGTGCCAAGCATGATGTCAGTGTCCAGGCGGTCTCCCACCATCAAGCAGCGGCTGCGGTCCAGGCCGCACTGCGACGCCACGCAGTCCACCATGAAGCCGTTGGGCTTGCCCACCTTCTGCGCCTGCCGCTGGGCCGCCATCTCCACCGCCATCACCAGGCAGCCCGTACCTGGGAAGGAAAGACAGGCATGTTATGTTCCTTCCTCTGACAGGTTTACCACCAGACCTATTGGGTTAAAAAGACACTGAGTACAGTAGGCCTACAGTCACGTCGAGCTGTGCAAGATACATTATTTTTCCATTCAGCTGACGCGTTTTATCCAACTATGTCATATAATGAGCATAGTTAGTCCTGTTTCCCTGGAGAGTCCAACACTCTTAAAACTTTCCATTCCATCACTTGCAAGGAGTGGAACTGGCTGTGCTATATGAACAAAGTCGACTTGATTCCACATTGTGCAGTTTATATTGTGTATAGTATGGTTTGAGAAAAGGCCCTATCCAAAACACACAAATGAACAGATAAACGTACAGATAAACCCTTATCTGTACGCCTTGTGCGCATTACCGCAATCTCATCTGCAAAATTGATGATTCATGCCAGAAATCCGGTTTAAGCATGCTTACTAGGTGATGCATGGTTGGTCATTCATCCCTACTCGTATCCATCTGATCAACACAAGTTAGAAGGATTGGGCAGTCAGAGGCTGACCTGGATGATGGGATTTGGTGTATCATAACAGGTCACACGTGTGGCATGTGACAGTGGGTTATTGTAGAGCTGTTTTGTGTTTTGTATGTACACTTCATGTTTTGCATCGCCAGTGTTTCCCATTCAAGTCTTTGCAACAGTGGCGCTGAGTTGAGTGTGAGGTGCACCATGTCGATGAGGACAGTGTGTGCACTTGCAACAGAGGGCTGATTCTGATCACTGGTTCCAGTAAGGCTCTGGTACATTCCAACAGTAATGGTATGAAACAAGGTTATAATAGTAATGCATAACTAGAAATCGCTTGCGATAGTGTGCAATAGTGTTCATTACTACAAAACATAACAATATTTAGCGGTCTGTATTTTTCCACAATACTTCCTCTATTACAATATTTACAATGTAACAGTTGAGGAGGTTGCACTTAACCTGAAGCACCAGATGGTTTGTTACACAGAACCATATGTGTCATTGGAAATGGGCAGGCACTTTCAATAACTAGTTGGAAAGTGTTTGGATGAACCATCTGTCTATCACCATCCATACATGCATGCATGTATGCATGCATGCATGCATGCATGCATGTATGTATGCATGCATGTATGTATGTATGTATGTATGTATGTATGTATGTATGTATGTATGTATGTATGTATGCATGCATGTATGTATGTATGCATGCATGCATGTATGTATGTATGTATGTATGTATGTATGTATGTATGTATGCATGCATGTATGTATGTATGTATGTATGTATGTTAATAAATACACTTTTTTTATGAAACAAATAGCACGCCCAACATGGTTTATAGTTCAAGTATGCATATCATATATACATTTATTTGTTTTGCATGACTTGGCGCTAGTAATCCAGCGGTGGCGCTGTGCCACTGCGGGGTGCATGAAGAGGGAACACTGAACTGTACTTTTATCGCCGAGCCTGTGAATATGCAATATGTACAAAAAGTCCCCCTTGAGGAAATACAGTTATGTTATGTTGTATTCCATTTGAACGTTTTGATGCTGCCTGTCTGATTAAGCCAGGCTGTAAAATAAATGCACGAATACTATATATGCCAATTTCAACAAAGTGTCACAGTAAATAGACTCTAAAGTTACCTGGGACAGCCTTGCCTCCTTCCAGCGGTAGTCTGGTGTCTGTGTTGGTCGCGACGAATAGACAACTGGGATCGTTGAGGTACTGCATGGCCCTGTTAATCTTCATGTAACTGAAGTGCTCGTCAAAGCCCACCACAACCGCCTTGACCTCCGGGTCCAGGGGTACATTGGCCCAATCGCTCTGTGCGCCAGATATATGATCAGGTCCCACACCAGTTTGTTGTATGCCCACATCTTCCAGCTCTTGCTTCAACGCATTGCTTCCGATAAGATACACTTTGCCCTTAAAATTAGCGACCGTCTTGAGATACATAGCCGAGCAGTACGCGGTGCCGAAAACTTCCTCCTCTTTCACGTCAAATCCCATGCGTCCCATTTTCTGCGCGTACAGCTTTCTGGTCTTGCTGCTGTTATTGGTGACAAAATACACGTTCTTGCCGTGTTTCTTGAGGAGGTTGATCACCTCCGCTGCACCGGGCACAGCGCTGTCCCCTCGCCAGATGACCCCGTCGCAGTCGAACAGGACGCTGTCCACGCTGTCCAGGACCTGCTTGATCAGGGCGCCGCTCAGCCGCGTGCATTTTGAACCAGCCATCGGAGATGATCGTGCTACTGTACTACCTTATTAAAACCAATCTGTCGGACGCCGTCGGCTCATACGTCGTTCCGTAAGCCGGTTGTAACAGTCCACTCGACTTACTACGAGCGAGTGAGGCGAGCAGCGGAAGTAATGGATTTATTTGCCGTATTTGGTATGTTGTAATTCAACATCCATGGGTAATACCTGACCTTCCAGTGCTGCATCAATTTAAATTGTGCCGTTTTACTTCCGTGCCGGCTTAAAGGGGAAGAGCACAAGGGAGGCTTGAAGCTGTCAAACACATGAGAGTGAGAGGGAGGAGTTAAGATTTGGGTGTCTCGACCGAAAATGTAACCTTTGTCAATAACGAAGTATTGTAAACCATGGAACAGAAGTAGCCCAAGTCATTGCGGCACGTTTAAGACGGTTAGTACTCTTCTTCCACTAGTCGGCTGCCGCTCGAGCTAAGGAGTCACGCGCAGTGCCGCCATCATTCGGATGTACAAGCCGTAATTAGCTAACGGCTTGTACATCTGAATGCAACATGGGAGTCATTAATAGTACTGTAAAAGTCCTAAATGAATCTAAATATACCATAAGTAAAGAAAACCTTGTTTGGCCATGTCTTTCACGAGAACACAATGTTCCCAATGCCATAATGTCAAATCATTTCACCATGAATTATTAAACAATGACCAAAATACATTATAACTAGCACGATAACTAGTATTACTATGCTTCTATAATGGAGGCGGTCCTTGCGATGTAACAGCGATTGTAGAAGCTGTTCAGGTGAATGTATTATAGTAACTAGTTCATAGACCTGAAAACACCTTTCCTCAGAAAGTTCCCTAGATTGTACCTTTTGATTCTTATTTCAACACCAAACATAGATGTCGTGAATTTCTTCTAAAACGAAATCACCACATAGGCTACCTTAATTTATAGTAACAATTCTTACACAGAGAAAAAACACATAAACAGATGTACCACTAGGATTCAATTAGTCTATTCAACTTAGTAGGACTAATAGTTAAATGGTCTGCTTCTTAGGACTGACAGGAAATTTACATCAGGTTATTTGTAGTCTGATAGCCCAAAAAGAATTACCCTTACACCTTATTGTTTATAAAAGCACCTTTATTTAAATATCCACATCCCTTAGGTGTCAAATTAGAAAAACTATAAAACACAACTTGAACACACTGCAAAGCAGTGTCCAAATGACCATTGCCTCAATTGTCTTTCTTACGCACAGGACAGAGAGGGAAGAAGATCTCCCCTAGATTCCTCCACGTGCCCCGACTGTAAAAGTGTCTTCTAGAGTGGTTGGGGCCGGGGCCACAGTGGCTGTCTGCTGATGTGCCGGGATCGTTGGGGTGGCAGTGTGGGCACACCATGCCTCTGCTCTTGTACCACTCGTTGGAGGTCTGGTTGACCAGGGCCAGGTAGCAGTGAAACAGGGCGTAGCCGGCCAGCAGGAGACACACAAACACCAGGAAGCCCAGCATGAAGACGATTCGGGGGAAGGTGAGGAATAGATGCTGATGGAGGGGAAGGGAGGGAAGGTAGGGGAGAACAAATAAAAAAAACACAATATTAAGAGAATATGTATTTTAAAGGATACTTTCCATCTTAGGAACTTAGGTGAATTGTCTTCTGCCTAGTAACATGCTTGCCCGAACTTATTATTTACTTTCCCTCAAATTCATACTGGCTAGGAACAGAAGTTACTTGTTAAAATAAAACTTAAATGTGGTTTCTCAGAAAATCCTTTCACAGATTTTAAATAGCATTTTACAGGCAACTTACTTTCGGAGTATTTTCTTAAACCAAATCTTAAATTAACCTCAAATTTGGTAAATCAAAATTGGCACAGATCAAAAAGGACTTGTCGACAACGACAATATCGTGGAGAGGGGCGGGGCTCCACACAACAAAACACTCAACCATCCAACATGGCAGTACCTGGAAGACAAACAGGGGCCCCGCCTGCTGCCGCTGGCCATGCTCGTCCATGTAGGACGACCTCAGGAGCCCGGAGCGGAGCACGGCGTGGAGCAGCATATCACCCGTCAGCAGCGCCATGCTCCCCGCCATGGCGCACACGCTCATCAGGTAGAGGATGAAGTAGCGCGTGTTGCGGGCCCCCAAGCAGTTGTTCACCCAGATGCAGTGGTGGTCAAAGCGCTGGACGCACCTGTCGCACACTCCTGATTGGAGTTAACAAAGTTGGTCATTCATTCTGTAGTTAAGGGCAATAAAAGGGAAATATAGGATTTCAGGGTTAGAGAAGGGGAGGGGTAGGGTTTTTGGGCATTTCCTCCCAGTGCAAATATGTTTAAATTAGTTACAGAAAGCAGTGTTCTGAAATAGGATCAATTAATAGTTTTTAAACCTATGTTGTGAGTAATAGAGAAGAAAATATTTAAAATATTGTTGCAAGTGGCCTGTATGCATCACCTTCACATGGTTTTGAAAATCTGTACATGTCTTCAAGATATTGAAGTGGATGATTCCAACATTCTCATATCTTCTCCTTTTTTTATTTATTTTTTTACATTTCTCACAGTACAAATATGTTTTTGAATGAGTTTCTGAAAACGGTGTTTTAAGATGGGACATATGTAATTATAATTTGTAAGCCCATGTTGCAACTATAACAACCAAAAAAAAACATTTAAAATGTTGATGCATGGTTGTGGACTATATGGAAATAATACAATTCCAGTATCATTTCTTCTGGAAATGTTTTTGGTCGCTGTGTCATAATTTAGCTTAATTTTTAATATATTTTTGCTCAAGGCACACTCATTAACGAGAAAATGTCAAACTGGCACTGCATGTTGGAAAGGTTGCTGACCCCTGGTCCAGTGGGTAGGGAGGTAAGCTCCTAGCCAGAAGGTACTGGGTCTGAGATCAGATATTCGTGGCCTACCCTCAGTTCAGATGATACCTGCCTGCTCCTTAATGAGGGGTAGCCCAACTTAAATATATTCATCGTATTATTACACTGAATAACTAAACATTTGGCTGTTGGATATGTTGAATATACCCAACATTTCCCTTGCTAATACTTTATTATTTCTTTATTGCCAAGGACATTTTGTATTCAGCCAGATGGAACTTTGACAAACATATACGTACTGCAGTGTTTGGAGCGAGCCGGTTTGACCAGTTGGCAGGTTGGACAAGGCACCCCAGGGTGGAACATCCTTCGGTCATAAGGGTAGATGGAGAGCTGGCCAGACATCTTGGCCTGCGTGACTGTGCCTGGGGGAGCCAAGGTTGAAAGGGTTGACAAATCCACCCTGGCCTAATCAGTCCTCGCCAGATACACTATGCACCATCATCCCTTAGTACACACAAAGTGTGAGGAACACAATAGACCCAACTATAACCACAGTTGACTCAAGGGAGATTACATTCTTATTGTGGGTGCCAGAACGTTATTTAAACTAGGCAGCTTTCAAGATGGACTGCACACATTGCTCAGAAATTGATATAATCATCAGAATAAGATTAAGGTGAGGGCAATGGTTGACTACGGTGGTTTGCATGAAAGGAGTACCCGTTATCTCCATACCAATACTGTGTTGACACAGCCACATGCTTTATACTTTGTTTGCAGGAATCTCACTCATATGTATATATATATATATCTCGGTGGTCATTGCAATGCATTGCCGCAATGCATTGCCCAAATGAATTGAACAATGGCGTTACCTGGATCTGTGGTGATGCAAAGATAGAACAAGTATGTCTTCACAGCCAGCAGGATGTAAGGCACCGACAGGTTAGCGAGAGTGGTGTCCATATCCCTGCAGAAGCCCAAACACCTCATAGCTAAACTCTCCATAGGCCAACAGCTCCAACAGCAGATGGAGGTAGATGAAGGTGCGGTTCCTTAAATTAGATAAGCCAGACGAGGACATGAATGAAAGCATAGAACATAACGTCAACTTAGGGTACGTTTTCCTATAGTTGTTTTAACATGCTTTATACTGAATAACCTACCTTTGATGGAAGAGACTATGCAAACTTCTCTGCGACAACCTTTGAAGCCATTCTGGTATAAATGGTGCGGTTACCTGGACATTAAAAGGTAATAACAGGATGATTCCTACCTCAGAAACCAGTAACGTTACTAAACAGTGCCATTAAGCAGAAATACAATTGGTTGGTATTCAATCTTACCCTTGAAATACAGTTGAATATTACACCAAAAGGCGTTTGTTGCTGGCCCGAGTACTTGCAAACCAGGGCGATACATGTCAGGATCACCACAACGTAGACGGCGAAGAGGGTGAGGAAATCCATGGTTCACCTACACACAACAGGTGTGAACAACGGCGAACCGACCAGGGATGCTCATATGTATGAAAGACATGTACGGTTTATTATTAGGTAAAGAGAACACTCTTTGGCTCCGAGAAGTTTGACGTCAGTAACGCCATACAAACACACCGCAGCGTTTCAACTACTACAGTTGAAACGCTGCCTGGTAACAGAAAGGCTTTATCCATATTAAGTGTACCACAACTTACTTTAAGTTAGCATCATTTAGATGAACAGTGGAGGTTGTAGCAACCCGCTTCTGTGTCGGCTCATTCTCCTGGGTCTCTTGGCCACAACACTTCCTTAGCATTCATGCGGCTAATTCCCAGCTACCATTTGGGTTACTTCCTACTATTCTAAAGAGCGCTTACATTTATTTTGTAGTTGTTTTAATCGCAACAAATGTACACGCTTACAATTAGGAAGGTGTACAAATGGCACATTAAAGCATAATATGAAAACGTAAATAATTTCATTATTGACTATTTACTAATAATTTAATTAGTTTAGTTATTCTAATGGAGGAAATACAACGTATTTCAAAGAAAGATTTTTTTCCCTTTTTTAGTATTTTTACCGGTTCGGTGTTGTGTTGCACCAAAAAAAAAAGAAGAACATGCCATGCCACCTGTTGGATGTTGTTGCTGTTTTTGCGCCTCTGCAGGCCGAGCGGCGCGGAGGTAGAGAGGTCCGGTGGCTGTGGAGGGGCAGACCGCACGTCTATGAATGCAGTTTATTAAGGTAAGAATAAGACACAAAGAAAAAGTTTCAATTAGTATGGAAAGAATATGCATGGAATGCCTTGAGAGAAAATATGCATTTAGCATAGACGAGACTATTCGTGATTAATAGCTGTTCGACATCGAATGGTTATAGGCCTACTCTTAAAACATGTTTATTTCAATCATTTAATTTATTTGGCTGTAGGCCACGTGGTACAGTGGTAAAAATAAGAGCAAATGCACATTTGATTTAATTGTTTTGAATTGTTCTGAGCGTGGAAGCCATGAGACACTATTTAACAGTGTGTTCAATTGCGTCTGAAATGTCCTCGTAAGTTCCTTGGCAGTGTAACCATTTTCGCTGAAAAGTGTAAGAGGAGAGTTAACTGAAGTGAACAGAGGCTGTTTGGAAACACAAACACTTGCCCTTAATTATTCAGTGTGAGTGCTGGACTAGGCATTCCTTATTGTGCTGCTGTGTCTATGATTACACTGGAGGTTGGACTCGCATCTCTAAAATAACCCTCCTTTTCTGCCCTTTACCATCATTTAATTCAACTGTGGCTTTATATGCCGGAAATACCTCACAGTTGTTCGGCAATGGTTGTTAAAAGTGGCTGTTAGACCACTTTTACTCTCCTTATAGTTTACTTTCTCCAAATGAAACGCTCTAAAGGCCCCTAAGCCATTACTTTACCAACAACTATAGACCACCATGTCTCTTGCCTGCATAAGAATAGATGCTTGATCAGAGTGCGCCAATGCTGTTATAGATTAGATGGAGAGGCTGTGGAATCCTACAGGCCCGACTTACCAACAACTACATCCAATACCCTATTCTGATATTTAGATGGGGGAAACTCAGACCAATTTTTCAACGCCAGCATCAATGGTACTGCAGCCCTCGGCCATTGTCTTTGCACCTACCATGAGCATGCTTTATATCGCTCATTACTATTTAAGAACGGGTTGGCATCTAGAGATATATTCATTCTATCTTATTCTCTTAGTCTCAAAAGGAAAACGCAATTTCATTGAATCCAAGTGTGAAGTCCAAGGTTATTACTGTCTGCCAGCAGTCTTACATTGTCTGTATTCAATTTCTACTGCATTGTTACTGCACACACTCTCACACCCACTACTCAATGATAAGTGTGTCCCCTGATGAAAACACTCTTTACTTCCTGAAAGCAGTGCTGGTATAGGGACTGCTTAAGAAGAGCCCAATCTATGGAGTGGATCTGCTCAGTGGATCAGGTGGGGGGTGGGGGGGGGGGGGGTGGTGTGTGGACATAGCCACACTTCACAGACCTCATGCTCCTGGGGGGGGGGGGGGGGGGGGTGGGGTAGGGGGTTAGGGAGGTAGGCTCTCTACCACACAGAGAGGTGGAGGATGAGACAGGAAGACTTGAATCTCAGACCACCCCCACCCCCCCCTTTAATCCCAGTAGTAATCCTACTACTGGATAAAGAATTTAACTTCCCCTACTTCTCCTTATCCCGGACCCGGACCAAACCCTTCGGGCCTGCATGGGCACATACATATTCCATGCACACCCACACACACACACACACATGCTAGCACGCACACCATTATGGACATGCATACGTCCCAATTAGTGCTCATGCAGAATGGTGGCGTTGGAAGGGATTCTGGGCCATCAGCAGGCTCGGCCCCTCTGAGAGCCTGCTAGCCAAGAGGGGCGGAGGCTGGAAGAAGCGACACGGGTGTATTTATAGAAGAAACGAGGTCTCACTACACCTTCTTTGGGAGCGAGAGAGGAAGAGAGAGAGAGGGAGAGAGAATGATTAAGAAAAATAATTCGGCGCACGTCCCAGTTTTTCAACGTGGTGGTGGTGGTGGTGGGGCTGTGCTTTTTTTCCCTCTTTTTTTTTTTACACGTGCACGAAACCCGGAGCCGGTCTCAGGGATGAGAAGTGCTCAGCGGTTGTGACTGGACGCACGCATGCTCGCAGTCATGACTGTTCACCCGGCATTTTGTGCACAGTCATCCCATGCTGGGGTGGATGCGGCGACCACGCGGCTCCCGCTCCCGTTTCGGCTGAGCGCGCGCGGCAGGGCCGAGCTTTGATCCTCACTCCCTCCTGTTGACCAAAGGGCCTTTTATTTTTGTGTCTCAGAGTCTGGAAAAGAGGGCGTCCTCCATATCTTTTTTTCTACTCTGGTCGAGAGTGTGGATGGTATCGCAGAAATTTACTATTGATTGGTGCTATCATTTTTAACAATTCAAGATGAAGAAGTTCTTGCAGAACCAAAAGGGGAGATACTCCTTCCGCCAGGGCAAGCGGGGGTCGACGTATCCTCCGAAAGATTTTTGTAAGTCTCCCATCTGCTTTTTGTCCAGTGGGTGAAATCCAAGGGTGGAATCTCTTCACAATCACTGCAGGACTGTAGCTCGAATGGAAAATAATGTCAGGGTTTTGGTAATCGTGCCATTTGGCAGGGGGATGAGTTGTAACACCGATATGATGTGTAAAACCTGGACCCCTAGGGGATAGTTTAGTTCTGAAAATGTTCACCTCACCTTTCCCTCGCAGAATGTGTCCGTTTACAGACGTATAATCACAGAAATACTTGGAGCAATCTGCATCCGCCAGACTTTGTCTCTTAGTCTGCTGCTAATGTGATTGCCTGCTGTGAACAGTGAACCAGGTCAGGGCTCTCTGAGGCTGTCATAGTTCAGCTCAGAGAGGGTCACCTACAGCGCAGTCGGCGGCACCACCTCGGAGAGTGAACACGCACGACGAGCGCTTTAACCTTCTTCTCATAGGACATGTTAGAATTGACTGGGAGATGCTAAGTTTGACATTACTGCCAGCAAAGGGTATGTCTTTCGGCTTTCATTTTCATGTGTGTGTGGTTTGCGATTTATTGTACAGTTTATACCAGGATAGCTTTGGCCTGGCGTGAAGAAAAAACAGCAACTCCGACGTTATTTCGACGTGCGTTACATACGACGTTGTGATTGAGGGCGACCCGAATGGATGTGCGACGACGCATCCATTTTGGTCCCATTTCTTGTTGATTCGATGCTAACTAAACCTAAATCTCCCCCTCCCCTCCACTCCCTCACAGTCCTCAACATGCCGTCGTCCAATCAGGGCTGGCCGGAGGATTTCGGCTTCAAGATGGGTGGGACCGGCCCCACCTACATCCTGTCTGTGGAGGAAGGGAGCAGTGCCCACCTGGCCGGCCTGCAGCCCGGGGACCAGGTGCTGGAGATCGAGGGCCAGAACGTGTCCATGCTGGGGGCTCAGGCCGTGGCCGCCATCGCCCAGACCCAGAAGAACATCCCGCCCAGCATCGGAGTGGTGTCGCGCATCCAGCAGGTCTCACACCGGGGAGAACGCTTGATTTTCTCCTTGATTGAAGACAATAGAGTCTCATTCTCGATAACATCTTCTTGCATCACCGTGTTTCAGTATTTTTTTTTTTTTCATAGGGCAGAGAAACTTATTCTTTTTTACAATAAACCATTTAAACAACTCCGTGGTTGTTTTTGATGCAATGTTACTATGGGATATTTGTCGTTGATGAACAGCTAGGGGCTAGCCATCTTGCACGATGATGCGCTACACCAATCATGCCCCAATTATTTAGCGGTTGCTATTGTCGTAATATCACAACGCATCCCACCCAGTGTGTTCTATCACCCTCGCCATTCTCTTCAGATGGACATCATCCCAGGCCCGGACGGTCGCTTCGGCTTCACCATCGTAGGAGACTGCCCCCTGCTGGTGGACGACTGCTCCCCCTGCTCCCCGGCGGGCCGTAGCGGCCTGCGGGCGGGGGACTACGTCATGGAGGTCAACGGCATCCCGGTCCGGCAGCACGAGATGGCGGCCACGCTGATCAAGTCCTCCCAGGGACGGACCCTGCGGCTGGGGGTGCTGTGTCTGGGCCCCAGGCAGAAACGCAACAGCGGCATCGAGGTCAGCACGCTGGGTGGTGGGGAGGGCCCCAAGATGGACCGCAAACACAAGGCCCTGGAGTTCAACCGCAGGGTGAGAGGACTTTGCCTTTATGATGTTGAGATTAGTTCTGAGGTGTGTGTGTCTGTGTGTGTGTATGTGTGTGTGTGTGTCTGTGTCTGTGTGTGTGTGTGTGCGTGTGCGTGTGTGTGTGTGCGTGTGTGTGTGTGTCGTGTGTCTGTGTCTGTGCGTGTGCGTGCGTGCGTGTGTGTGTGTCTGTGTGTGTGTGTGTGTGCGTGTGGGAGGCGAGCACGGATGCCAGGTGGTTCAACAGATTGTAAATAATCGAAATACTTATCTTCTACAATATAACCCAGGATGAAATTAGTTCGAATGACTCATCAAACCAATCAAAGCCCACAAGAATCTTAACGAGAGTGTTTTGCATGATGAGGACACCTCTCTCCTTGCAAAGTGGCATCAACACGTCGTTGTTCTCCATCCATCAGATCGAGCAGATCCTAGGGGACGAGCCGGAGGTGAAGGAGAGGCTGTTTGCCGTGCTGAAGCAGTACGCGGCGGAGAAGAAGGTGGATTGGCTGGCGTCAGTGCTGCCTGATGTCCTGACCACGGACGAACAGAGACAGCTCATCTCCAATATCAGGTACAGCTGCACTGCCGCTGTTCTCCTGCCCAGGTTATTTCGGTACCCTCCACCAAAGTGGGTCGATACAGACAGAATACCGCCTGTGACAGGGAGAGGAGGAGAGGGCCCGCTGTGGCTGCCAAAGAGAGAGATAAGGTAAAGATGAGATCTTTATCTCACAGAGGCTCACACCGGATGCTGGGATGTTTGGGGAAAAGGAACGCCCTTTGGTCATGGTTGAAAAATACCGTCTCCACAGTATTTGTCAAACACATGTTATAAAGTCACCAAAAGGAAAGTAACACTTGATACAATGATGTCATTTACTTGGAATGGACCATGCTGTAACTATTTAACTGAGTCTTCTTCACAATCCTTAATCCACACTATGCCCATTAAAGCTAATGTTAATCTCCTGGGATAGAAATCCTTCATGACCCTGTTAGCCGGCTTTTGCATTTGCTTGTCCTGTTTTGGGTAGGGATTAGGGTGGAGGCGGTGGGGGTCTCGCGTAGTTCCTCACCCCATAGGCAACTGACTTTGGGCTCCATCTGCCACCCTGGGTTAACCCCACCACCCGTGCACCATCAATACCCCCCACCTCCACCATGCCCACCTTCCATCTGAGCCAGTGTAGAGCATATACACTTGGACGCAGTCCCCAGCGTGGCGTGTGTGTGCTTGGCACCAACTACAGTACCACCACTTGGATGTATTTGAAGGTAATCCCACTGATTCAATTAAAATGGGTGATTTTACAAAGTGGTGTTTGGAGAGCGAAGCATATGCGGAAACTGACACCCTCACACCAATGCTGGAAAAACAGTGTTTCTTTACTACTTATTTTTCACGTTGGGCTGTGTGCTCGTCGTTGTGCTTGGTTAAAACAAACCGGTGATATTTATAGATTACTTATCTGTCTTTGTGGATTGCCGCTGGTGAAACTGAGACAATGTGCAGAGGAAACGTTAATGAACATGTACGATAATTGGAACCACAGGCGGTAGGGGGCGGGACATGTCCTCGGATGACATGCCCGAGAACAGTGTGATTGGTCAGCCCACTGGGAATCCTAGAAATGGTTTCAAAAGGCACTCAGGGGGCTCCAATTAACTGGCTGCATTATCTGTGTCTGGTGTCTTACTATTGCACATGCATTGTTCACAATTGATATTCCTGGTTATTGAGATGCAACTATCATTTCAACTGGACTTCATGCTAATTATAATTTCATTTTTTTATCCTAAGCGTCATATATGGGATTCCTATACATCTTAGGGCATCTAGTTTAAGGATGGAAGACTTTATTGGGAATCGAACCCAGTACCTTTCGATTTGGAGTCAAATACCACAACATCTACTACTCTGTCCTGTCCCCACTACACTAAGATATCGTTAATGGTTCTATCCAGATATTATTGTTACATTTGATGATACTCTGTGTTGAGTAGTGGCTGGTTGTTTAAAGCAGAATAGTTTGACTGAGTCAGGCAGTGATTGTCAGTAAGTGGCTCATGAATCATTCAGAGTCCACAGACGTCCCCTGGTAGTGCTGGCGTTATCAAACATGCTTCTGCCTGCATGAAATCAATCTAAACCAATATCAACCTAATAAATGCTGATTTCCCCTATCACTTACCTCTCTCTGTCTCTGTCGATATCTTCCCCCTCCTCGGTCTCTCTTTCTCTATCCCTCTGTCTCACTCTCTCATTCTCTCTCTCTTTCTCCTCCTCTCTATTTCCCTCTCTCTATAACTGTATACCTCTCTCTTTTACTCCATCTCCACTCTATTATTCTCTTTTCTCTGTCACAAAGTCATCTGATCTATTGTGTTCTCTTTCTCTATATCTCTGACTCCCTGCATGTCTCTCTCACTCTATATTAATCTCTCTCTTTCTCTCACCCTCTCTCTGTTTATCTCTCTATCTTCGTATCTTATCCCCCCTCCAATCTCTCTCATTCCCCCCCTACCGCTTTCTCTCCCTCTCTCTCTCGCTCATGTCCCCCCCCCCCCCCCCCCCAACACCTCCCTCCCTCTCTCTATCTCATGTCCCCCCACCCCTCTCTTCATCTCTGGCTCTCTGTGGTAGTGTGAGAGGGGCTGTGTTCAGTTCATTTTCTGCTGTGGTCTCTCTTGCTGCTGCTCTCTCTGTTTGGGGGCTCTCTCTGGGTTTTCTCATGTTGGTTTTCCCACAGCAGAAGACCCTTAGTTTCTCAATCAGTTGGGAGGGCGTGTGTTAGAAGAGGGCATGCGGGATGCTAAATACCTGGAATGCTTTATAGTTTTAACAGACGCTACGCTAAGCTACACTACCTGCTTCTAATGTGTACCTGGGGAATGCCTGCCTGGTGAGAAAAGCATGAGTTGTTTTGGGTGAGTATCATGACTTTATCATGTTATGAAAGTTGGGATTGGTTTACAGTATAGCTGAATGCAGTGGTTTTAATATAAATGATGCAGTGTTTTTTGGTTTAATCCATTTTGTTATAATGTAAATAAATGCATTAGTTTATAGTAAAGTTGAAAGCACTGTTTTCAATATGAATCAATGCAATGGTTCATAGTGTAATAGTTGAATGCAGTGGTTTTAATATGAATCAATGCAGTGTTTTATAGTATTGCAGTGATTTCATTATGAATGGTTGCAGTGGTTTTTAGTATGCTTGAATGCAATGGTTTTGGTATGAATGAATTCAGTGGTTCATAGTATAGCTTAATGCAATTTTTCTTATTCACATCACACTTGTTAGTGTGTGTACTTTCTATCAGTGTGTGTGTGTACTTTATATATATATATCTCTGTGTGTGTCGGTGCCGTTAGTACATGATGCAGCAATTCCATGGTTGATGGTTTGATTTTCAAAGAGCCTTTGCACCACAGGTTTAAGATTTCAGATGTTTTACACTTGATTGTGGAGGCGTGGTATTTGTGTTTTATTTGTGTCGAGTGTGTTTTTATCATGAGCACTTATGCATGAATTTGTGTGTGTGTGTGTGTGTGTGTGTGTGTGTGTGTGTGTGTGTGTGTGTGTGTGTGTGTGTGTGTGTGTGTGTGTGTGTGTGTGTGTGTGTGTGTGTGTGTGTGTGTGTGTGTGTGTGTGTGTGTGTGTGTGTGTGTGTGTGTGTGTGTGTGTGCGTGCATGTGTGTGGAATACAAATAATGCCTGTTCTGATCTAAATCAGTAGGGGAGGTTGTTTTTTTTTGTTTGCTCCCTTCCTGCTCGATGCTGCAGTATTCAATTATGCCAACCAATTATCTTGGATCAACTGCATTCATTCACATGCAGGGCACAGTATCTCAGCGTGCTGCTAAAGTAAACACTTGATTGTGGTCAGGATGATTATAGCAGTACTGTAGCTTCTAGCTGGCTTGAACCATAATCTATTGGTTATATCGACATGGTCCCTTGAGTTTAAACAAAAGTTCCCTGGTTATTGTTGTTGTTTGTAGATGCTGGTACCATTTCTCTGGTTATTGTTGTTAGCTTAGAGGCTGGTACCATTTCTCTGGTTATCTGTTAGTTTAGAGGCTGGTACCAGTTCTCTGGTTACTGTTAGTTTAGAGGCTGGTACCAGTTCTCTGGTTATTGTTGTTAGCTTAGAGGCTGGTACCAGTTCTCTGGTTACTGTTGTTAGTTTAGAGGCTGGTACCATTTCTCTGGTTATTGTTGTTAGTTTAGAGGCTGGTACCAGTTCTCTGGTTACTGTTGTTAGTTTAGAGGCTGGTACCAGTTCTCGGGTAATTGTTGTTGTATAGATGCTGGCCTGGTACCAGCTTCTGGTTATTGCTGTTGTTAGTGTAGATGCATGTAACGGCTACCTGGTATAATTTGAAGCAGTTTTTATTTATCTGCATTGTTCTTGCAGATCTCAGCTGTGTCAAACATGCTATAAATGTGAAGTTTAGTGCTGACAAATCAGTTATTCACGTCGTTGACAAACAAGAACATGAATAAACTATTATCTCCTATCTCTTCCCTTTTCTCCAACTCCCACGCACTTCCACGCGTCATTATCTATCTCGCTCTCTCCTTCTCACTGTCTTTCGTTCTCATCTCTGCCTCTCACTCTGTCTCTCTGTGTCCATCGCTCTCATCTGTCTCTTTCTAATCTCTTTCTCTTTCTTATCTCTCTCTGTCTCTCTCGCTGTTTCTCTCTCCCCCTCTCTTTTTTAGTTTTGGGAAATTAAACATTTGTCGGCTCCAGATTATCAAATGAATAATTTAGTTTTGCTCGGCTGTTTTTCAGACAAAGCATGCAGACTCACAACAGGGATGGCTTTGTTCTTTGGTAACATGTGGTAGGCATTTGCCATTGTTTATGACAGATATGGTTAAAGTAAAAGCAATTTTAATCTGGAATTGAATTGAGAGATTGGTTCATTAGAAGTGTGAACATAATGTTTAAACTCAGCCCTTAGTAATTCTAACTCCACGTGACCTGTCCATAATAAGTCATCAGTGACCTTTAGTGATGGGTCGGTCAGAACGAACATATCCCGAAGGTGAACGACGAGAACAGATTTTTTTTTTGTAAACATATAGCAAAAATATGGTCACGGAAATTAAATATACAAACGAACAGAGCTTCGTCGGGCAGCGACCTTATATTGTTTGAGTCTAAAACGCTCTCAACGATTCAGTCGTTGCCATGGCACATGGGTAAACAAATGATAAGGCACCACCACACAAGTTAACTAACGATATACGTTTACATTTACATTAACTAATGATTTACATTTACATTTGGGGCATTTAGCAGATGCTTTCATCCAAAGTGGCTCACAATTAGTACATTTGTCAGAAGAGAGAGAAACAACAATATATTGCTGTTGGTACAGAAAGGACGTTCATAGAAACAAGTGCCAAGCCCTTACAATCGCTAGTTTAACCCATTCCCCGTATACAACAAGATAGCTAAGATAAGAGGCTGCACAATGCTAGGTATTATTTGTAAGTGCCAGGCCGTACAACATACAATAAGTGCGTACATTCACTGCCATGACGTACAACACACACAGTATAGACTTTGATATAGACATATCTACTAACCGGTGGTTTGTGAGCCTGCAGTTCAACGCTGGCTTCATTGGTACTCTATTTATGGCTCTGGATCATCAGGTGGCCTTGGAGACCAGCCATTGAGTTTTTACCTGTCGGAGTCTGACCCCATTGTGCCTATAGAGAATGATAAGTGAGCAGGCATCTGACATTGTTTCAATGACACGCAGCACATGCACACACTCTGTTCCCTTGACGATTTCAGTTGGATGTTGACCAAGAAGCTGAAAGGGGGGGGGGGGGGGGGGGGGCGGTTGGGGTGTGATGCACGGTAGTGTTAACCAATAATGGGAACCAGGCAGAATATATACAGATTGATGAGTGCACTTTTTATTATGTTATGTCATTTATCATGGCTGTTCCATATGCCGAAATATGATGATAGATTGATATGAAGATTGTAAATGATAAAAGGAGTGGGATTTTAAAGTAAATCTCCATAAATAACTATAATGTTAGTGATTTTAATTAACAGTTAACTCTTATCAAGTGTTACATCTTACACTGTGAGCCTTTTTAAAAGAAGTACAGGAAGTGGACCAAATTTCTTGGAAAAATTACATCACCGATCATGAGCCTCAATCTCTTCTATTCCAGTCTGAAAGCTGAATTACTCATGACCACCAGTACGTTGATTGCATCCTGTCCAAACTGTAAATTATGTGGCTCATTTACCCTCAAGATATAATGGGGCCGGACCGGCGGGGGGTGGACATTAACATTTTCATTGAGTCACCATTGACTAATATAATGGACATCTCAGCAACTACAGAAAAAAGCAACACAGGCTAGTTTATTAAAAAGTCTCACACCTGCACATAATTCAGATTACCTGCAGGAACCATAACACAAGGTTGGTATTGGAACTGTGTTGCCTCTGGAAGAATATTGGAACACATCAGCTTGCCTTATCGCATGTGCAATCTCAAAAAAAAAAAGGTGCTGAGGAACACGTGAAGCTACGTATATATAAAATGGAATAATGTTAGGGTTTAGAATCAGTGTGCACGTGGATGTTCAACTCTGTATATTGCATTCATATAGTTGCGCTACAGCATGTGTAAAATATCTAATTAATTAATATTTTCCATTTCGTGATGCTTTTCACCCCTATGTGTAAAGTACATATAACGTACATTACATTTTCTACTGTCCAGGAGTGGCATGTCAGCCTAGAAAGCCTGAGATCCATTCCACACCCGCATGTGGACATTAAAACTGGAACCAGGTCTCCTCTATATAGATTTCTGCCTGTCATTCTTCTTCCCTTTTGAGAATCTCTCTCTCTCTCTCTCTCTCTCTCTCTCTCTCTCTCTCTCTCTCTCTCTCTCTCTCTCTCTCTCTCTCTCTCTCTCTCTCTCTCTCTCTCTCTCTCTCTCTCTCTCTCTCTCTCTCTCTCTCTCTCTCTCTCTCTCTCTCTCTCTCTCTCTCTCTCTCTCTCTCCCGCCCCTCTCTGTTGCCCACTCAGCCACTCACCCACCCACCCACGGATATATATAGATTGTCATTCTTTGTAAAAAGAGGCCAAATCAGCGAACTCAATTAGTTTAGAAGAGAAAACTTTTATGTCGTGAGGAAATGGTTTCAACAGATGCTGTCTGGAATGTGCAGAACAAATAAGACTTGCATTGGCGTGTGCTCACAGGCAGAGATGGATGGATGGAAGGTTCTTAGGTGGAGTGGTATGTAGGTATGAATAGATGGCTAGATAGAAAAGTACAAATGGACAGATAGACAGATGGACGGACAGGCCGCACGCAAGGACACACACACACACACACACACACACACACACACACACACACACACACACACACACACACACACACACACACACACACACACACACACACACACACACACACACACAGGACCCCCTTGAAAAAGAGATGGGTTAATCTCAAGGGGCTATTCTTAAAAAAATAAATTTGAAACACACACACACACACACACACACACACACACACACACACACACACACACACACACACACACACACACACACACACACACACACACACACACAGCACAGAGTGCTTCTGTGTGGGCTGACACCGTCCTTGCGCATGCGTTCCTTTTGATATGATGCTAAATGGAGCCACTCACCCCATACGTCAGTGGACCCTGACCCCCCTGGCGTCACATGAAAAGGCTGTCCACGAGCAGACCATGAGAGTTCTGGCCCGAGATGGGTTTTGCATAACTGGGCCAAACATTCACCCTCTCTGCTGTGACCAAGGTCACGCCCGTCCACTCTGCATGAGATCAGTATGGCGCTCGGGAAATAATAATAATAAAAAAAATGGTCTGCTATTTAATACTAAATATTGTTTCACAAAGGAATATAAAATAATTTATTGTTGGTAATCAAAGACAGCGCAGAGGAGTATTTGCTGCACTGTGAGGTGATAGTTGATGCATGTTTACTCGTGGGTTTAGCTATGGACTGAATGATCTGTGAGGTTGAGCGCTCATCTCCTGTACATCATCACACGTTGGAACAGAGGTTTGATTCCCTGCCCAAACCCGGTGCCGGGTCGGGTCCGCAGTTCTCCTCCACTCCTTAATTCCTTGTGCTAATCATGTTTTTATCACAATTCAATCAAAGGTTACCATTTTAAATGGGTAACCTTTGATTTGTCAGTACGGGGTTCTTGCTGCCTCCGGCACCACACCTTCCCTCTCCAGAGGAAGGGGGCTGGTCAGTAACGTGTCCTTTTGAACAGATCTTTGTCATTCAAAAGTCTTTGAATTAATAAAATTATAAACAACAATGAGTAGCCTGAGTAGACCCCATTGTTACCATACCAATGATCTATCCACTTATTGCACGTTTTTATCTCTCTCTCTCTCTCTCTCTCTCTCTCTCTCTCTCGCTCTCGCTCTCGCTCTCGCTCTCGCTCTCTTTCTCTTTTCTCTCATCTGTGGCACAACCGGGTTGTCTTGGTGATCTGCAATAGTTCAGCTTTTTAAAATGTTCCTACCGTTGTCACAGTGCTCATCTCTCGCTCTCGCTCTCTTTCTCTTTTCTCTCATCTGTGGCACAACCGGGTTGTCTTGGTGATCTGCAATAGTTCAGCTTTTTAAAATGTTCCTACCGTTGTCACAGTGCTAATTACCGGGTGTAACTGTATTTAATTGTATATCAATTTACTTGTTTTTATTGATCTTCTGGTAGTGTATATTTGTATTTTTTTTTCGTTACCCAGATAACGAAGCAACCATTTGCACATCCATGTGTGTTTCAAGGGGCTTCAAGTGAATCAGCCTGAGTGATTCAGGGCAGGGGAGTAGGGGGGGGTGGGGGTGGGTGTGGGTGGTGGTGGTGACGACAAAACTGCCAGTTGGAGCAGCCTGGTTGTGGGTGGGGAACAGAAAACAAAACATTGTTTGTCCCCTCCACGCATTATGGCGCTGCTCTGTTCTGTCAAGTGGCTAAAAATACTACCCCCCTTCCCTCACAATATTTACCCAGATTACATAATCAATTAATCAATCATTGGCAAACCTTTTTGATTAACTGTCCTGTCCTTTTAGGGTACTCACCTCTGTGGCTTTTGTGTGCGTGGCTGTAGTGAGCTACTGGGTGTGGTTCTACAGGGTTACTGTGTGTGTGGATGTAGTGGGTTACCGTGTGTGTGTGTGTGTGTGTGTGTGTGTGTGTGTGTGTGTGTGTGTGTGTGTGTGTGTGTGTGTGTGTGTTGTGTGTGTGTGTGTGTGTGTGTGTGTGTGTGTGTGTGTGTGTGTGTGTGTGTGTGTGTGTGTGTGTGTGGATGTAGTGGGTGTACGTGTGTGTGTGTGTGTGTGTAGTGGTGTGTGTGTGTGTGTGTGTGTGTGGTGTGTGTGGATGTAGTGGATTACAGGTTATAGTAGGTTACTGTGTGTGTGTGTGTGTGTGTGTGTGTGTGTGTGTGTGTGTGTGTGTGTGTGTGTGTGTGTGTGTGTGTGTGTGTGTGTGTGTGTGGATGTAGTGGGTTACGTGTGTGTGTGTGTGCGTGGATGTAGTGGGTTATAGTGTGTGTGTGGTTGTAGTGGGTTACAGTGTGTGTGTGACTATAGTGTGTTAAAGTGTGTTAGTGGTTGTTGTGGGTTAAAGTGTGTGTCTACTGTATAACTGCTGGTCAACTGTCAGTAGTGTTGAGTGTTTTGGGTGTCAGCTTGGTTGTCATTGTCACACATTTGAACTTCAATCTATTAGTCAATGCAGGGGAAATAAACAAACATAAGACTGTAACTAAAATAACACAGGTTTGAATTAATTATAGATGAATAATGAATATAAATAAGTAATTACAATTTGCACACTTAATAATGTGTGGTAGTTTCATTCAGTTCACTCTATAGTCCTCCCGCTGAAAATATAATTCATGAAAAGAAGATTTCTGATCATCTTCCTGCCGGCTTCATGTAGAGACACTGCGTCACTTGACAAATGTGGAGAAATTGGTCCGGACAACAGTTTGATGACAGCCGTGGCATTGGCCAACACTAGTGCGCGTGAATGACGACGGCGAACGTCAGCTAATGGAGGTCATGTAAGTGGAGGGTAATAGCCATGCATTACCTACGGATGTACACTAGCATTGCCATTGGGCTTGTATGTGTAGAGGGAGTGGCAGAGAGGGAGGAGGGAGGAGAGAGAGAGAGAGGAGAGAGAGAGGGGAGGAGAGAGAGAGAGGGAGAGAGGAGAGAGAAGAGAGAGAGAGAGAGAGAGAGAGAGAGAGAGAGAGAGAGAGAGAGGAGAGAGAGAGAGAGAGAGAGAGAGAGAGAGAGAGAGAGAGAGAGAGAGAGAAGAAGAGAGAGAGAGAGAGAAGAGAGAGGAGAGAGAGAGAGAGAGAGAGAGAGGTATGTATTCATGTATAGGGTGAGAGCGAGAGGATGAGTTTGAGGGAGCCAGAGACAAAGAAAGAGAGATAGACATTTGACGAATTGGACTGAAAGAGAACCTAAAAGTTATGTAAGAAAACAGAACTCATTCAATCAACATTTATACATATATATACAGTAAATGATAAAAATGTATAGGTTGATCTAAAAATAAAAAGACAAAACACACTGATCCATAGGTTGAGGTTATATTTAGAAGGCAAGTCATGCACAAATGCAGGCCGAGCGATGGAGAGATCGGCTTAAAGGGAGAGAGAGAGAGAACGCATCCCCATGCTCGCTCGCCCACTCCCACACCTCCACTGTTGCTGTGTTTGCGCCGCAGCAGCGATCTCTCCCCACAGTTGCAGTCGCCACCGAGAGGCAAACAGCTTCCAGTCCACGGAGATATCAACTCTGTCCCTCCTTCTTTTTCTCCTTCTTTTCCTCGACCTCGTCACTTCACGGATGCTATCCCTGTATCAGTTACCAGAGAGTGAGGTCCGGCTGAGCCTCTTCACCGAGAACGGGTTCCAGAAACAATAAGAGGTTTCCAATCAGGTCTTTGAGGTTTTTGGATGTTTGATGGTTTATTTCACTCCACGCCGCATGCCGCCGGACCTTGGGCGCCGTTAGTCCGCTCTGTCTTTTATGGATTCTACAGTTTCCCACTGAGGAGGAACTTGACGATGTAGACCTTAACCTCCTCCTCCTCCTCCCCACTAGGGAGAACCTTCCTGAAGTAGGAACCATACCTGGCTCTCAGTCAGAGCGGACTTTTTCGAAAGCAAACAAACAAACCAAACCACCGTCTCCTTGTCTCTCTCTCTCCTTCTCCCTCACCACCTCCACCAACACCACCGCATGCGGCATCATGTTCGGCAGGATCTTCATCCCCAAGAAGCACCGGCAGCGCTTCGACCAGGCCGTCTCCCAGAACCTCATCCAGCGCATGTGCCGCAGCAAGAGCATCAGCGAGCCGCAGGGACGCCTACGCCGCAGCCGCAGCGAGGACCACCCCGACCGCCGCCGCGGCTCCAAGAGGGCCAGCTCCGTGCCCCGCGAACCCGCTGAGCACGTGGCCGGCGGGGACAGGGAGAGGGACCGGGACCGGGATCGAGACCGGGACCGGGACCGGGATCGAGACCGGGACCGGGATCGAGACCGGGAGAGGGAGAGGGACCGCGAACGGGACAGGGACAGGAACCGGGACAGGGACAGGGACCGGGACCGGTCGAGGGACCGGGAGAGGGACAGGGGAGCCAGGAAGTCTCTGATATCCGTGCATCCAGGGCCGGGAGCCAATCAGAGGTGAGTCTGGTGGAGTCAGGTGACTTTTGTTTGGCTGGGACTTTGTTGATGTGTTGTAGAGAAATGTGTGATGCTGCAAATCAAATCACGAAAGGATTTGGAAAAGAGGTGCAGTTTAGCCTCACTGAGTTTTATTTGTATAAATTATAGTCCAATGCAAAATACAAATATTAGCATTTAAATGACTTCAAGGCTTATGAGACTGAATTGATTTTTATAATGGTGTTCTTACAGTGTATGCTACATTGATCTGTGTGATGTGATTTCATGTTCCTTAAGGGAGCATGGACAAAAATAACATGGCAACACTGCAATTACTATTACTAGAACTAGTAGTAGAGTGTTGACCATATCCACCCGGCCCTCATATACAACCCATGTCGAATAATAATGAAGAAAAACCAATCACACAGAGAGCCGTTTCCCCCGTGAGCCAGAGTGAAAGCCCACCACGCATGTAGGAGTGCTCGCTACTCGCCGTGTTCCCTGGGGGCCGCCGCGCTGCCACTCCAGGTCCGCTCCACCCAGCACGCCTCCCCACCCACAGCTACCCACCCACCCACTGCCACAGAGAGAGCATTACGGAGATCCCACCGTGTCAGTGAGGACCTTCCGCTTAACCGTTTACAACGCACTACCCCGAGAGCTACGTAACGCATCCAAACACCACCGTGCCTTTCAGTGCCACACAATACCGTAGCGTCGGACCAGATCCACGGCTAATCCATCCAGCCTTAATCGTAGGGGGCAACACGCCCACCTGAAGGCCCGGTCCAGGCTCAGCAGGGTGCTGTCTCTGTAATCCCCCATGTGAAAGGTGGGGAAATATTGAAATGTTTCCCGTATTGGCAGGTCACGCTGCACGGCTAAAGAGGGACGATGGCTTATTGCGCACACTGGAAGGTTGACGCACTGCTCAAAGTGGCTGTTATTAGGAGGGGGGGGGGGGGATGCGAACGGTGGACGATTGTTCCACATAATTATGTTGGAGAGAGCGACTTGACGGAGAGAGCAGGGGAGAGATAGAGACTGAAAGCAATATGCTCTTTACTGGTACAGGACGCTCTGTCTGATGCCACTGGTCATTGAGCTGCATGTAGGGGTTAGGCATCTCCCCTACTGGATTACACGTAGTATGGTACTTGCTTGTAGACTCTGGACATAAGGGTCAAAAGTCCAGAAGTTTTTAAAGGAGCTGAGGAGTGAAACAGCCCTCATCACAGACTGTCATCCTCCTGAATCCTCCTGGGGGTCCCAATCCTAATCTCTTGAGTCAAGTGGAGCCGACAGTCGCTCTCTCTAACCGAAATTTACCCCGGCTAATGAGCGCTACCAGGGGGGCAATCAGCAGCCCATGCCGGAAGCCCACTGGGCTGACTCCCAAAAAAAGCCCCTAAAGAGCTGCCAATGATTTAATTGGCCAGTGTGTCGTGACAAACTGAAAACAGGACGGACACGGGCTGTCAAAACGTCTGGGTTACGGATGTTAACGGATGGTTACAGATGGTTACGGATGTGATGGTCTCTGCGTTCTCCAGGAAGTGGCGAGAGGGCAGACGGGGCTGTACACACGCACACACAAAAACACAGACTAGTTTTTAATTGGGTGTGTCTTTGTTGTTTGAGTGGCCCGAAGCAGAGGTTTACACTCATTGCCAATGATTCGCACGCCAAGCTAATTCAGTTCTTAGAGTTGATTGTTGTTATTCAAACCATGCGCACAACAATTGGGGGGGGGGGGGGCAGTGGTTGTATCCAGCGCTGATCCGCCCCCTCTTTCCTCCCCACCCTCCACCCTGAGCACCACCTCCCCCCCCACACCTCCCCCCCATCTGCAGGATCAGGATGCTCCCTCTTACATAACTGGCCTGTGGGGGGCAAAACCCACGGTAGAAAGAAAATGATGTATTGCTTCTTTTCTTTTACCGTCCCCTCTTCTCCCTTTAGTGGTTTATTCTGCGGACCTCTCCGTGTTTACATCTTGCAGTGGTGTTGCCTCGAATAGTTTCCATGGCAACAAGAGGCCCGATAGCGCCGGTTCTTGCTTGTGTATCTCCCATCTCTGGGGACTTAGTGTAGGGGACATCACTGTCGGCAAAATGTCAATGGTGCCTGTGGTTTTAATGGAGGGCTGTCCTTTTGGCTGTATTATTTATACTGTATATGATTTTGTCTACAGGTTTGGTCTTTTTTTCAAGGCACAGAGAGGGATATCAGTTGGAAAAAAATAGAGGAGAAAGATTTTAAAATGATCGGAGACAACTTCAAACTCAGCTGCCATCCCACCGGCTAAACTTTTTCTTCTTCTTTGTTTTGGTTCTTGTCGCACCGTAACTCACCCAGAAAAGTTCCCCAAAAATCCTAAAAAGATTCAGTGCAAGCATGTTGTTTTTCTAGAAGTAGCCTGTCTGAAGCAGACAGATCCAGAGCGGTTATTTCGGTTGCCATGACTCAATGCTTCTCTTCGTTCTCTAGGACTTTGCGGGTCTACCGGGGGAAGAAGAGCTTTGGTTTCACCCTGCGTGGTCATGCTCCGGTCAGCATTGATTCTGTTATCCCAGGTACGGCTGTTCCCAACACATGTTATCTAAACCGACCTGCTACTGTTGTTCACTATACCTTGATTTCTAAACCCCTACAACCTACTGTTGTTCACAGTACCTTGTTTTCTAAACCCTACCCGCTAATGTTGTCCCCAGTATAATGCTAGCTGAAACCTACTGTTGTTCCTAGTAGGATTTAACCAGCATGGTATTCCATGCTGGTTAAATCATACCAGCTTCTGTTGTTCCAAACTATTTTTCCAGCTAATCTATCTCTGGTACTGTTCCTTCCAACCACCATTCTAGCGTAATCATCACGAAGCTAACTAAGCCACCAAGATACTAGCTAAGGGTGTTTTCACACCTGTAGTTCGGTTAAATTGGTCGGAGAGAGCAGTTTATTATGTGAAAGCAGCATTATTTTTTCCTAGGCATTGTTCCTTCTTCCATGATGTTAGATAGACCTTCTCGAGTTGGTTGGTACCTCTCTTCAAAACTGGATGGTAGCCAAACCATCCACCTCCCCAGACGCCTCCTCTCTCTCTGTGTGTGCGTGGTGTGCTAGCCCAGACAGTTACCCTGCCCATTCGCCAGTGCACCACAGAGGAGGTGTATAAATGTATTTTGGTAGGGTAGGCCCTGTTTGTCAGCAGCGGTACCGGTGGTTTTCTGTTCGGGAGATGCGTGGCGTGTGTCTACAGTAGGAAGTTAGATGTTCGCTGACTCATTAATGCGATGCCAGTGACCCTTTAGAATTACGTAATGGTTCCTTGGGGGAGGGAATCCAGGGGGGGGAATCCGTTGCATAATGGTGTTTTATAAGTTTTATTTGTAAGTTTTAGAATTTTTTTGAGGGTATAACCTAATTAATACATCTTTATTTATTCATTTGATTTATCTTGTTTTCTATGATGGGAAAATTTTAGTCATTTTGACAACAAAGACTAAACACCTTCAAAAACAAAACAAAAGCTTATTTACAGATTATTAATACAAGTTACAAAAATATTGAGCCTCAAAGGCAGTTTTATTAATTGGTTGTTTATGGCTTGCTAGCATATTCAACTTTTCTCCATGTTAGAGAAAAAATACAGATGTTGATTGACTTTGAAAATGCAATATCAACACTTGGGGGAAATTAGACATGGTAGAAGAAATTATTTTGTTATTCTATTTGGTAAATTCTCAACTAATCCCCACTTTATTATACGGCATCAAAGAACTCTGAGGATTAACAATTGAAAAAACAAATTTGTCTATGAAAATTAAGCCCTCAATGAACCTCTGATCGCAGTGGAGTTCATAAAAAAAGTACCATCAACAATTGAGTGGGCACATGTACTGAGTCATGAACTATTGAACAGTGCTTATCAAAGAACAAAGCTTTTCCCAACTAAACTCCTCCAAAAGAAACTTGTCAGTGCGAACAGTGTGTGTGTGTGTGTTACAGAGTGACAAGTATTGTCCTAAGGGAATTGGCGTCATACGAGTGTTTTTGTGTGTAACTGTGAGCGTGTGAGTGAGTGTGTATGCCAATGGCACCCTTGTAGGAACTGCTGCTTTGTGGACAGGATGCTAGCAAGCCATTCATTAGGAAAAAACATATTATTTACTGCTAGGGGACATATTGTCTGTCTTATCAGTTGAGAATATGCTCTTGGTTTTTTGACGGTTGTTACGTTTCCTTAGTCAAGTATGTAGGATGTTAATGCTACATCAAGCTCAGAACCAGCAGATCTTACTCTGCTGAAGTAAAACCTTAGGGGGGGGAGACCAAGAACTGAAAGGGCAGAGTGACACCAGATACTGTTGAGATATTCTAGTTTACTACTCTTGGCCGAGTTCGCCTGTATAATTGTCTGTTTGCCAATTATGCCGCTAACCGATGTGAGGACACTGCATGGCAAGCTTCTAAAAAATGCAACTAAACATCTCTTGCTGTTAAGACACTAGTAGGATGTGATAGAGGGACCACAAGACCTCAGAGCCTTGACCCTGACCCTCTCCGTCCCTCTCAGACAGCCCGGCCCAGGAATGCGGCCTGAAGCCAGGAGATCGCATCCTCTTCCTCAACGGGCTGGACATGAGGTGTGTGTGTGTGTGTGTGTGTGTGTGTGTCAGTGTGTGTGTGTGTGTGTGTGTGTGTGTGTGTGTGTGTGTGTGTGTGTGTGTGTGTGTGTGTGTGTGTGTGTGTGTGTGTGTGTGTGTGTGTGTGTGTGTGTGTGTGTGTGTGTGTGTGTGTGTGTGTGTGTGTGTGTGCGCGTGTGTGCGTGCCTGCGTCCGTGGGAGCATATGAGTACCGGTATGTGTGTGTGTGTGTGTCTGTGTGGCATGCGCACGTGTACCGCCTCATGCATGAGTCATTTTCACTGGAAAAGTGTGTTGTGTGGGTGGGTGTCAGTCGGTTGGCTTTGCGGGTTTGATTCGTGTGCGTGTACACGTCTGCACGTGTACGTGTATCATAAGTGTGTGGGTGGGTGTGTGTGGTCCATGGGTGTGTGTCTGTGTGTGTGTGCATCTGTGTGACTTTGTGTGCGTTTGCATCTTTATGTGTCTACGTGCACATGTTTGTTCATGAGCCTTCAAGTAGGAGTTAGGATTGCCTCCAGAACTTCTCCAACTCAAGAATCTCTCTGGAAGAGCACTACCTATCATCAGTTTCAAATAAAGATTTGAAATATCCCCCACAAATCTCGGCCGTTATCCACCTTAACCGATTGTATGGTAGCGTGTGCCGGACCGAAGAGGCGAGTTAGAGGTCAGCTCTGGCCTGGAGGAGGTGAGCGGGCCACAGCTGTGGGAGGAGGTGTTTATGAGACAACAGAAAACACAACAAGGCCAGGATGTGGGGGAGAGCCAGTGTGTGTGTGTGTGTGGTGCTTGTGTGCGTGCATCGTATTGTGAGTGTGTGTGTGTGTGTGTGAGTGTGATATTTATGTATTGTGTGGTATTTTTTTGTGTGTGCGGTGCTTGGTGCATGCATAGTATTGTGTGCGTGTATGTGTGTGGGTGGTATTGTGTGTGTGTGTGTGGTGCTTGTGTGCGTGCGTATCATTGTGTGTGTGTGTGTGTGTGTGTGTGTGTGTGTGTGTGTGTGTGTGTGTGTGTGTGTGTGTGTGTGTGTGTGTGTGTGTGTGTGTGTGTGTGTGTGTGTGTGTGTGTGTGTGTACTAGTCCGGAGGATGAGTCAAGTCCATGAACAGCTCTGTTGGCACCATAGGTCAATAGAGACAAAAGGGAGAGAGTGTACTGAGAGCCAGCAGGCCCTTCAGCCTGTATCAGTACAAAGGGTACAAAGTCCTGTGTGGGGTCGGATCATATGCTTTGTTTATTGCTCTGTTTGAAGCGCTTGTTATCTTTGTGGACGTGCTCTGAAAAGAGAGCCTAATTATCTTTTTGTTGCTTCTCTAACTCTGCACCCTCTTTCTCTCTCTGTCTCTCTCTCTGTCTCTCTCTCTGTCTCTGTCTCTCTCTCCCCACCCACCTCTCCCTCTCTTTGTCTGTCTCTCTCTCTGTCTCTGTCTCTCTCCCTGTCTCTGTCTGTCTGTCTGTCTGTCTGTCTGTCTGTCTGTCTGTCTGTCTGTCTGTCTGTCTGTCTGTCTGTCTGTGTCTCTCTCTCTGTCTCTCTCTCTCTCTGTCTCTCTCCCTGTCTCTCTCTGTCTCCCTGTCTCTCTGTCTCTCTCTCTCTCTGTCTGTAGGAACTGCTCCCATGAGAAGGTGGTGTCCATGCTGCAGGGGAGCGGGGCCATGCCCACCCTAGTGGTGGAGGACGGCCCCGCTGACTACTGCTACTCGGACCACAGCGACCCCGAGGACTCCGGGGGGTCCATGTTGGCCCCCACCGCCGTGCCACGCTCCAGGTCCTCACCAGCAGCACTCATAGAAAGCTTTCTGTCTGTTGTTGGGGGCATGACTGCAGTAGAGGGTGTTGATGGGAAGTTCAAGGGTTCAGTCCGGCCTCAAATCCACGTCTGGAATCGTACTGATTTGTAGACATATTTTATGTGAAGTTGGTTGCATTTAAGTTTGGAACATGATGGTCATAATTAAGAGTACACTTCTGATGTCGAACTTAGTGGCGCTGATTTGGATTCTTCCTCATACTACTGGGGCGTCATATTTAGTTTGTCGTGAATTAGAGACCCAAAGTAGGCAGTATATTACGTCCTTTAACAGATATGAGAGCTAATGAGATTTGTCTCCCTTTTCTTAAAATAAGATGTTGGTATATGGTAATGCAGATGAAAATGCAGACGACAGATTGTGCTAACAGGCCATGCTAACAGGCCATGCTAACAGGCCATGCTAACAGACCATGCTAACAGGCCATGCTAACAGGCCATGCTAACAGGCCATGCTAACAGGTCATGCTAACAGACCATGCTAACAGGCCATGCTAACAGACCATGCTAACAGACCATGCTAACAGACCATGCTAACAGACCGCTGTTCGGTTGCAGTTCCCCGGCCCTCAGCTCTCTGCAGTGGGTAGCGGAGATCCTGCCCCCCAGCATCAAGGTGCACGGCCGCACCTTCAGCCAGCAGCTGGACCACCTGCTGACGGTCCAGGAGCGCTACGCCGTCTGCAAGGCCCTGGAGACGTTCTTCCAGCACAGGTTGGCGCCGGGGCACTGGAGATAGAACCGTAGAGGGGCTAGGACAGTGGGGTTCAACATGAGGGCCGCAACCCGTCCATTGGGGACAGTGAGGAACCAATCTGTGGGATTGCTACAATTATTTATAGATATATATATATATAAGTAATTATTTATGTATTCTTATAATTCAATCATAATTAAATTATTATTTAAAAAATAACACTTTAAATATGAAAAAAATATTACAAGGTGAAAACGGGACTATTGCACAGAATAGAAAATATTAATACTCAATTCTATGGAGTCTTTCCTTGGACAATGAAAATGACATGTTTTATTTATTTTACTGCACTGAATATTTGGTTCCATGGCCAAAGTACCCCCACTGGTGGTCACATCATGAACAAGTTATGGAAACCATTTGCTTAGAGTGTGCGGTGACTGTTTAACTAGTTGAACCTGTGCTCATTGATTCAATCAATGCATGACAGGTGTGCAGCCTCACCCAGTCCCCCCAATCCAATCAGTCTGACTCGGGCCAGGGGAGGCTGCTTAAACCAGCGTGTGTTCAACCACACAGTTTGGATTTGAATGATTTAGATACAAAATAAATGTTTGGTATACCTTGAGCCAGCATTAGGTTAAGCAGGGTTGAAGCACAGACTGCATTAGAGCAGACATGCTGGTAGCAGTCTTATAAGTGTATGCCATTACTTCTTCCACGTATGCTGTGTGTAGGAGGTAGGCAGGGATGCCAAAGAGAATCGCCATGCCGCGCCACGCACACGCACGAACACGCACACGCACTTTGGCGGCTCGATCCCGTTGGTTTCTTTATCCTCCATGGATCAAGCAGAACAGCGGAGAATGGAAGGACGTGGGCTCAGTCTACTTACAGTGCAAACGAATGCTGGAGACCAGTATTCAGCTGAATAGCATGCCAACTGAATGCACATGTTTAGTGCTCCAGTCCCCCGACAGTCACGTCTCAGAACAAAAAACCGAGTTGACTCTATAGCATACCCCCGGTGTTGAATACCAATCAACTCAAACGCTCAAATACTATGTTAAAACATTATGTAATGTCTGCTTATGTATTCAAGGTATTCGTGTGTGTGTGTGTGCTTGTGCTTGTGTCTGTGTGTCAATGTTCGTCTATTTGTTTTTGTTTGTGTGTGTGTGGGTTTGAGCTTACGTGTGTCGGTGGGTGTCTTTCTATATGTGTGATTTTGTTTGTCCATATGTGTGTGTCTATGTGTTTGACTATACATCTACGTGTGTGTGTGTGTGTTTCTCAATATGTTTGTCTATGTGATTGTGTGTGTGTGTGTGTCAATATGTTTGTCTATGTGATTGTGTGTGTGTGTGTGTGTGTGTGTGTGTGTGTGTGTGTGTGTGTGTGTGTGTGTGTGTGTGTGTGTGTGTGTGTGTGTGTGTGTGTGTGTGTGTGTGTGTGTGTGTGCGTGTGTGCGTGCGTGCGTGTGTGTGTGTGTGTGTCTGTGCCATGCGCTCCTCCAGGAACGTGGACACCCTGATCGTGGACGTGTTCCCGGTGCTGGACACCCCGGCCAAGCAGCTCATCTGGCAGTTCATCTACCAGCTGCTGACCTACGAGGAGCAGGAGCGCTGCCAGGGCAAGATCTCACGCTTCCTGGGCTTCAAGAGCGCAGGTCAGCCCCCCTGTAAGGCCCGTACGTCTTCCTGTTTGAGTGAGCGGCGTTTTTAGTTGTTTAACTGGAAGGTAGACAGTGGAAGGACAGCTGAGGTGAACTCTAGACTACTTTAGCACGAAGAGGAGAAGTTAAAAGAGAGGAGAGGGGGTGGTGAGTGGGAAGGAGACAAGGGGAAGGGAGACAGGGAGGAAACCGAGGGAGGGCAGGTGAGGTGAGGATATGAGATGAGTGCAGAGGAGTTAGGGAGGAGAGTAAAGGGGAGGAGAACTGAAAAGAGGAGGCGGGCGGGAGGAGGGGAGTGAGTGAGGAGAGGGGAGGAGAGAGGAGAGGAGGGGAGAGGAGTGAGTAAGTGAGGAGTGTGAGGGAGTAGTATAGGGATGAGCGCCCAGAGCGAGACCATGTGCTCTCTAAACTGCCTTGCTGGATCACAAATTGCATTAGGGAGATACTGGAAAATGTTAATGACCGTTTGGCCGACATTGGATGAAATGTACATCTGTATTCCCAACGATATCTGGTGGCAACTGCATATAGAAATATTAAGCATAAAAGAAAAGAAAAGTGATCCTTGATGTGTGTTTGTGTGTGTCTGGATGTGTGCGTGACCATTTGTGCATACATGCAATCATGCATTGGGCTTGTGAATGTCTATATGCATGTGTTTTACATGCGCTCACGTCTAAATGTGTGTGTGTGTGTGTGTGTGTGTGTGTGTGTGTGTGTGTGTGTGTGTGTGTGTGTGTGTGTGTGTGTGTGTGTGTGTGTGTGTGTGTGTGTGTGTGTGTGTGTGTGTGTGTGTGTGTGTCTGTATATGCGTGTGTGTGTGTGTGTGTGTGCCTGTGTGTCTGTGTGTGTAGCGGCGGTGGAGCCTGAGCCCGTGCTGACGGAGCACCACCGCCGGAGCAGCTCGGTGCGCGTGCGCAGCACGTCGTACCGCAGCAGCATGCAGGAGAGGAGCTCCGACGACTGCATCATCGGGACCCACCTGGGGATGGGTACGGCCCCCCGCCGGCCTCTGTCACACACCGGCCCCCCTCCCGCTGTCACACATCGGCCCCCCGCAGGCCTCTGTCACACACCGGCCCCCCGCCCGCTGTCAGGCGGGGGAGGTCACGGCATTGGCCCGCATACAGGGGACAATACGGGGTGGGGGGGGGCGCAAGGTGTACCAATTGTGTGTGTTTTTTAATATCCCATTGTGCTCTCAAACCTGTTTGAGGGCACAATGGGATATTAATAATGTCGCCATGGTTCGACGATTTCTTTCTAAATTCAATTTTTGGGGTAAATTGTTAAGTAAATGCTTAAGAAACAGCGAGTCAGGGGTTAGGCACCTTGCTGAGGGATGCTCATCCTAAAATAGTCCTCGAACCCAGACCGTGTGGGTCTGTGAGTCCCTAACCCGGACCCTATCCGCAATAAGTAGGACTGAGCATGAACTACATCTCTCTTTGGCCTTCAGACGCCAGCGACAACAAGGTCAACAGCGACACAGAAGGGAAGCGACACGCCGCGAGGACTCAATGCAGTTCATGGAGATGAACTGCATTCACTGGAGATACAGGGACATGAGGAGCGCATGAGCCAACGGGGTCAGGGGTCGTTCCGTCTGTGGATGGGATTATTCGGTTGCTCTTCCCGCGTGCCTACGGGATCCTCGTAGGCAAAGATGGACTGTAGAGGCGTGGGGGTGTGTGCGTCGTGTTCACAGGAGTGTGTTTCATAAGAGTATGAAAACAAGACGAGCACCCGGGTCCGCACACAGCTGCCGTCTGCGTTCTAGAGGCCACACCAACTGACGCTCTGCTGTCTTTTGAACCAAACACGCTGGCTTCAGGCAGCCAATGGAGGACATCGATGTCACAGCGTGGCGCCGATATTGACCCCCATTGCATCACGCATACGCCTTACAACGCTCATGTGTCCCCCGATGCATTGTCACGCTGTTAAGAATAGAAGCGTTGTAGCTATAGAGCCTCATCGGGGCGACCCACCCCCAACCCCCCCACCCTGTGTTTAATATAAGAGCGCTGATCCATGCTGCTCCGTCCGGCCCCCCCTCCTCCTCCTCCTCCTCTTCCTCCTCTCCTTCTGGGCCCTCCTCCAGCGCGGGGGGGCCCGGGGCTGGAGGAGGCCGGAGCGGACCAGGGCGGGGCCGACGTGCTCCAGTCCCGCCGCTGACGCCCTCTTGTGCTTTAGGGATTCATGTCGAAGCGCCCGACAGCCCCGAGGAGAGGGAGTGCGGAGACGGGACCTCGTTCCCAGAGTCCCCCGACATGAAAAACGTGGGTATCCGTCCATTTCACTCCCCCTTCGCCCCCCCCCGTCCCGTCCCGTCCCGTCCCGTGAAACCCAACGGGTTTACCGACCGGCACGGTGGTTGATGACGTCTTCATCAACCACCGTGCGGGTCGTGTTTGCTTTGTGTGTCCTTTTCTGGAGTTTGTGTGTCCTTACCAAGGTCTGTTGATCTACGTTCATGTTTTACTGCGATTCAACATCTCCTGGCTGCCTGTTTGTTCTGGATATAACGCATTTCTTTTTATATAATCCGACATTTCAACTGAACAACTTCAGTGAAAACCGCTTTAAGCGTCAAGGTCCACATTTATGCCGATGCTTAAAAAACAAAACGCTGAACCCAATTGAGCGGCGTTGTCCATTTTTCTCGCCGCCGTTAGCAACCATTTGTTGTTTGCTCACGGCGTGACGGCCCATGTTGTGCACGTCCAGCTTCCAGCCGCCGCCATGCTAACCCGCTGGTCACGCCTCCATCCCCCGTAGATGTCAGGCCTGTACACGGAGCTGGGCAACGTGTACGCCGCCAAGAGCGCCTCGCCCCCGCACGCCGCCGGCCCCCCCTCGCCAGGCCCTGAGGGGCGGGGCCAGGCCGAGCCGTACCGAGGCCGCTCGCTCTCCCCCCTCACCCTCCCCCCGCTGACAGGTACCAACGGAGCCGCTGTCGCACACACACACACACATACACACACACACACACAACACACACACACCACACACACCACACACACACACACACACACACACACACACACACACACACACACACACACACACACACACACACACACATGAAAGAGACACATTTGCAGGCGCACACACACAAACCAAACCTTGGATCTATAAGTTGTCAAAAGATGTCCAGACACGTGTACGTTTACGATATGGCTTGTGGCTTGTAGCCGTGGCAACACCTCAGAGAGAAAAACCCGTGCAGGGGGCTTGATAGGGAACAGTGTGTTTGCGTATCACCATGGCGACCAAGTCTCTGTCCACCGTGGTATCGACCCAGAGGTCAAAGGTAACCCCCCAGCATGCAACAGTGAGACTGTGGCGTCCCTGTCCGAGACGCGGGGAGCCACCGTTCACATAGGACTCCCGCCTCACCCCCGACTGTCCCCTCCCCCCTCTCCCCCTACCCCCCCCCCCCCTCCCCCAAACAGGGAGCCACACCAAGTCGGGCCTGTCCCTGTCCTGGAAGGAGCCCCTGCCCACGCCCGTGTATGAGCTGTACCACCAGGGCAGCCAGGAGTCCAACCCCTACGTCAGCCTGGAGAGCCCCCCCGCCTCCCCCCACCCCTCCAACGCCAGCAGCGGGGGCCTCAGCCCGCTGGGCCGCCGCAAGAAACTGTTCACCTTCTCCCGGCCGCCGCGAAGCCGCGACACCGACAAGTTCCTGGACGCGCTGAGCGAGCAGCTGGGCCACCGCGTCACCCTGGTGGACGAGGGCCTGCCCCCCCCCGCCGACAACGACTACGAGGAGGTGAGGAGGGGGGCGGGGGGGGCGCCTGTATATGACGTGTGCTCGCCTGAATGCATTTCGTCGTGCCGTGATACATGTTGTTTTAGGACGGTGTAGGGCTTGTACGGCAGAGTGCATCATGGGATGTTTTGTTTTTGGTCGACACTTCATTCGGCCATTTTGAGAGTACTCCAAAGAGGTGCACTAGTGTGACGATCGTAAACTAACGTAAATATACTATAACTTTGGCTAGTGAGAATGCTGTTTTTGACGCGTCTCTCGTGAGTCTCAAAGACAGCAATGCCTCCCAAATAAGCCAAGTCCTTTGACGGTTAATCACAAAAAATAAACCCTTGCTAAACCCTTGCTCCTACGCTTCCAAAATGGAGGCGATGTACAAGCACTATTGCCATATTCTGTTGTGCTGGGAGTTTGCACGATATTGTTTGTGAATTTTTGTATATAACAGATAATGATCAGATTGTTGTCAGTGTGTATTTCATGTTACTAATCATTTGATTATTTTGATGCGTTCTATCTTTAAGTTGTGGTGCTTCACGTGACGTTAGATGCCATGCTAATGTACACTACGATGAACACTTGTGTCACATGAACAGATATTTCAAGGTGGTTGTCATGGTTTCAGAAGAAGAGATGGGCCTGTAAGTAAAACAATAAATAATAACAGTAATAGTTATATCTCATAATTATTATTCCAACTATAATAACCAATCTACACTAATAAATATCCTCTGATTGTATCTAATTGTGATTAAGTAAAGTAAGCTGTACTTTTTTTTGTATTCCTAATTGAACCATAGCTGTAACATATTTCTTACAAATATATTACAAATATATAAGAAACAAATTTAGGAGTAAAAAAGTAATAAAGTGAGTAATAAAGTGACTTAGCTTCAAGGTAAGTGAGGACCACGCCTGATATTTGAGACTCAGGACACCGTAGCGATGAGACCGTAGCGAAGCACACTTCAACCCCAGGGATGACGGGCTATCAGCGGTTACAGCTCAGCCATTAAAACGGCTGCTTGTTATTAGAGCCGTGTATCTCAGTGACGCCACCAGGATGTCAGGAGAGTTGCAGTAGACAGGGGGAGGTAGAGAAAGAGCTGACGGGGCGTCTCGTTAGACCCCAGGAAAGTTTGCGGTGGAAGTCTGGGAGTAAGCAGATTTCTCACCAGCGGACTTCACCAATTAGTCTGTTAGCTCTTACTGCTGTGGTCATTCGTGGAATCAGTTTGATGAGCACTCTGTGAAACAGGTTTATAGGAAAGAGACCTACAACAGACATTTAAGGGCCCTGAAGCAGCCATTCAGGGAGTGGGAAGTAGATGTATACGAAGTAGCAATTAGACATACAGCAAGAGATGCAGATCAACACTAAGTGGGAATTAGACACGCAGTAAGAGATGCAGATAGACACTAAGTGGGAATCAGACAGACAGGAAGAGATGCAGATAGACACTAAGTGGGTGTCAGACAGACAGGAAGTGTTAGACAGTTGTACAGAAGGCGGGAAGTAGAAGTATACAAAGTAAGAATTAGAAAAACAGTAAGAGATGCAGATAGACACTCAGTGGGAATCAGACAGACAGGAAGTGTTAGGTAGCTGTACAGGAACTGGTAAGTAGACGTAATGATGTGATGTGGACACCCAGGTAGCATAAAGCAGACGTACAGTAAGTGTGAACCCGACGCCCAGGAAGTGTGTGCGCGTGACAGGAAGTCCCTCTCCCCGGTCCAGATGAGCTACAAGGAGGAGCAGGAGCCGTGCTTGGCGCCGCGCCGGCTGAGCAGCGACGGCAGCGACGGCCACAGCAGCAGCGACGACATCACCTCCTTCTCCTCGGGCTCCGAGCCCATCCCCCCGCCCCCCTCCCAGAGCCCCCCGCCGCCGCCCCCCTTCGCCTCCCCCATCCCGCCGCCCTTCCAGTTCACCGACCCGCACCCGACGGTGCGCTTCTCCCCGGAGCACATCCCCCGCGCCCGCATGGCCTTCCACCCGCAGCACCCCATCATCCCGCCGCCGCCGCCCCCACCCAGGCTGCTGCTGTCGGGACGCCCCCGGCTCCACCAGGCCCCGCCCCCCAGGGAGGAGGAGGAGGAGGAGCCGCCGGCGGGCATGACCCACGACCCCCAGCGGTTCCAGGGCACCTTCGCCCGGATCCCGCGCTCGGGGACCCAGACGCTGGCGGGCCGGCGGTCCCAGCCGTCCTCCCGGACCCCCCACCTGCCCCGGCAGATCAGCACGCCCCAGCCCCTGAGGCAGCCCTCGCCCCAGCCCTCGCCCCAGGTGCTGAGGCCCAGCCAGCTGGTGCTGCAGCGGCACCACCAGCTGCACCACCAGCACAGCTACCAGGGGCCCCTGCCGCCCTCGGCCCCGGAGCCCGCCCACACCCAGAGCCACTCTCTGGGCCGCAGCCCCGCCACCGCCCACACCACCCGCACCACCCTGCTCACCCACAAGAGCTACGACGCCCCCCTGATGGAGCTGCACCCACAGAGGGTGGGTTCCCTCCTATGGTTATGTGCTCTAATGTACATCAACCTTTTTAATCCACATGTTCCCCCTATAGAATCCCTGTCATGACATCAATGTGTTGTCGATAATAAGGATAATCCAAGTAGGGAATGCATGTTACGTTTGATTTAACATTACAGGATGAAGTGGATTTTCAAACTGACATAGCCGCTATCGTTTAAATGAACCCGGGCGTTAAGGTTCACGTATACAAGGCTATAAATTATGCAGCGTTGCTGCGACGGCAGAGTGGGAAGCGATACCATAGTAACAGAGGTGCAAAAGTGTACCGTCTCCATTTGGACGATACGCAGATTAGAAGGTGCTGAACAGATTGCTCAGTGTTCAGGTGGTCCTCTAGTATGAGCACAAACCTGCTTCCTCCCGGTCTGTCGTGATGTTGCTGTGAAAGTGATGATGGTGAAGATGAAAGGGTTCATGGTGATGATACTGAAGAGGAGGGTAGTGATGAGGATGAAGATGATAGGGTTGATGGTGATGATAGTGATGTGGGGGTTGGTGATGAAGATGGTAGTGTTAATGGTGATGATAGTGATGTGGGGGTTGGCGATGATGATGATGATAGAGATGATAGTATTTATAATGATGATGATGATGATTAATGTTTAAGTTCGTGGTGAGGTTGAGCTTGTTGATGTTCTGCCCCCAGGTAGCCCCTCCCCCAGCCCCCCCCCTGCCCCCCTGCGAGCCCCCTCCCCTGCCCAGGGCCAGCCCCACCCCCTCAGAGTCCAACCACATGAGCGTCAAAAGGCTGCGCTGGGAGCAGGTGGAGAAGTCTGAGGGCACCATCTGGGGACAGGTGGGGTCGGATGTCAACGTACACACTCACTCACTCACACACACACACACATATACAAACTCACATATTGTTTTGAACCCTGTTTAGGAATAATAAAAAAATATATATATGCAAAGACAGCACTTTCTATTGTGAAATGGCGGTTCTTGCATTTTTTATGTTTCTTGTGGCTCACAGTGGGAATGGCACAGATTCAAACAAGCCAGCAGACCCCTTGTGTATACAATTAGACCACCCAACATGCAATGGAATACGTTAGACCCAAAAATAAACTCAGTGTCCTGTTTGTTTTTTTCCCGTGAAGCTTGGAGAGGACTCAGACTACGACAAGCTGAGTGACATGGTGAAGTACTTGGACCTGGAGCTGCACTTTGGGACTCAGCGCAGATCCAGTAGGTTCAGTCGGCTCATTGCATTATCAGCACCATCATCATCACCATCATCGTTACATCAAATGACCCCTGAGGTCTTGTATGGTGCATAGAGTCCTTCATATATCCGACCAGTGTTTGTTGTTGGAAATTGTCCTTGTGATTGATGTTGTTTTGTTACCTCCAGAGTCTCCATGTTCTTCATTAAGCAGCCTTGGCCTCCTGATCAAATCCATTCTCCATGAGGCACCACCCCCTCCTCCTCCTCCTCCTCCTGCTCCTCCTGCTCCTCCTCCTCCTCCTCCTCCTGCTCCTCCTCCCCCTCCTCCACTGTAAAGCTCTGTCATTGAGGAAAAAAGGCGGCTGGGCTTTTATTTTGAAAAACAAATCCTATAAAATTAGAGGCAGATATAGTGTGTGTGCAATGACAGAGCTTTACACAAAGGCTCCATTCTGTTGACCTACCACAACCTGCTTTACCTCTAGGGTGTGTGTGTGGCTGTTTGTTTGTTTGTATGTGTCTGTCTGTCTGTCTGTCTGTCTGTCTGTCTGTCTGTCTGTCTGTCTGTCTGTCTGTCTGTCTGTCTGTCTGTCTGTCTGTCTGTCTGTGTGTTTATGTGCGTGTGTGCATCTGTGCATCTGTGTGTGTGCTCGTATAGCTGTGTGCGTGTTTGTGTGTGGCTGTGTGTGTGTGTCTCTGTGTGCCTGTGTGTGTAGTGTCCTCTCTCGGTGCCTGGAGAACGTAACCTTACCGTGTTATTGAATGTATCAGTGTCCCCCCCAGAGCCCACCTTCCTGCCTGAGAACTTTAAAAAGAAGGACGTGGTGGAGATCCTGTCCCATAAGAAGGCCTACAACGCCTGTGAGTAGCCGGCTGGAGGTGGAGGGTGGAGGTCTGTGGGACGGCCTAAAGCCTCTCAAAGGCCCCAGTTTGTGAGACCCGAGGTCAATCCGCTAACCTCAAAGTGCCAGCTCTGTTAAAAAGAAAAGTATCCCTTGATGAATTGTTAGTTGGATTGAATTTTCAAATTGTAATTATTAAACACAACCGTCACATAATCCAGGTTTGGCCTAAAAACCCAACCTGGCCACAGCCCATGCCTCTCCATCTGCCTTCAATCATGTTCCCCCCCCCCTTCCCCCTCACACCGTGAACCTCTATAACTGTAACCTAAACATCACCCCTCCTTCCTCCTCGCTTGTCCCCCCCAAAAAAAAACCCACCTCCTTCCTCCACACATGCCCCTTCCACCTGGAACCTCTATAACTGTAACCACAACCCCGTCCTTCCTCCACCCCCCCCCCCCCCCCCAGCCATCCTGATCGCCCACCTGAAACTGTCCCCAGCCGAGCTCCGGCAGGTGCTGATGACGGTGACCACGGAGCGTCTGGAGCCCGCCCACATCAAGCAGCTGCTGCTGTACGCGCCCGACGAGGAGGAGGTGAAGCGCTACCGGCAGTTCGACCAGGACCCCACCAAGCTCAGCGAGCCCGACCAGTTCATCTTCCAGGTTCATTTTTTTATTTCACCAGGAAAGTCCCATTGAGATTAAAAAACTATTTTTCAAGGGAGTGCTGGCCAAGAGGCAGCAAAAAAAGGCAGCACAAGTTACACAGTTACAACAAATAGACAGCAAATCAAATGATAAAAAAAACAGATACAAGTAAAGGAGGCCATCTCAAGTGCTCTCAGCCTGGATTTAAAAGCATTCAAAGAAATGAGTTCAGTTATTCTCCAGTGTTTCGCAGCACGCTGCTCCATGTAGAAGGAGCAGAGGATATGCAAGCCCTTTTTCCCAGTTCTGTGCGGGCAAATGGAATAGACAGCAACGACTGATCATTTGAACGCAAACCGTAAGAATCAACGCTTCTGTGTGTGATCAGATTACAGATGCAGGAGGGCAGTGGCCCAAGCATGGCCTTGTTAATAAAACAGACCAGTGTCCCATCCTCCTGCTCGACAAAGAGGGCCAATGATGGGTCATGTCAGGGCTTGTTCACCAGAATTGTATCATGGGAATTTTGTTGCTGATACCAATGGCCATTTTTTGGTGATGACTCGAGGATAATAGTACTGTCAGATCGAAGCCAATGATCAAACTAAATATATCAAAAAGGAAAACAGAAAAGAGATTGAACGTTTTTCAAACGGGTTTTGAACCGTGTGTTGTCCAGATGTTGATGGTGCCAGAGTACAAGACGCGCCTGCGGAGCCTCCACTTTAAGACCACCCTAGCGGAGAAGACTGAGGAGATCAAGGGGGCCTATGAGTACATCTACAAGGCCTCCACTGAGCTGAGGACCAGCAAGAAACTGGCCAAAATCCTGGAGGTAGGGCCAGCAGCCAGAAACGGGAAGCGTGTGTCGTTTGGTTTTAGTCGCAGTTCTGGCCGATCTCAAAACAATTTCTTCATCCAACTCTATCATCTCTTTCCTTACGCATGCATTTTTACTCTTTTTATCAATTAAGTCTTATAACTTTAACTGTTATGTACTTCTGCTGTAATACCCATATTTCCGCTCAGGGGTTAAGAAGGGTTATCGTATTTAATAACAATAATTCTTTGGTTCAATACCTGCATTTCATACAGCGAAGGAATCGATAAAGTTAATTATTTCGCCTACAAGTTGTGAAATAATTTCCTTCTTCTTTACGTTCTGGTGCTGTGTCCGAACCCAGTTTGTGCTGGCGATGGGGAACCTAACCTGAACAATGGCCAGCCCAAGAACAGCCGTACCACGGGCTTCAAGATCATCTTCCTCACAGAAGGTACCCTGGACGCAGTGCTGTTTGTGTACTGGGAAAAACAATGTGTGCTGGTCGGACTGCCAGATGTCCATAGCCGTGCCTGTAGTGCTCCATTAGCAAGACAGATAACACCTTTATCCGGCATGTCCCTGGATCCACAGGTCACTCTGTATTAGAAGTCTCCCTCCATGAACCTGCTGTAATAGCACCAACCTCTTTCCTCTTCCAGCTGAGTAACCACCAAGACCCGTGGACGGTAAATCGACATTTCTTCACATCCTGGCCAAATCTCTCTGCGAACACTTTCCAGAACTGCTCAACTTTGACAGAGACCTCACAACAGTGCCTCTGGCAGCCAAAGGTACAGCACTAATACAGCCAGCAGGTGGCTGATTAATATGCAGGGACACTGTGTTCAGATTCCCTGGTGATCCGTTTCATTCAGTTTATTTTTTAATAATTTTGTTTTAGTTTTGTTGGATGTCAACAGAGAGGGAAGTGAAATCCTCATAGATAGTCAGGTCTCAGTCCTGTCCTAGCCGGGCTATGTTGTTAGACTGAATTACTGGAACCCACTAACTAGTGCTACTGTTATTGTTGTTGTCGTCACCGTCCAGTCAATCAGAGGGCGGTCACGTCAGAGCTGGTTGACCTCCACTCCACCATACAGGACATACGCACCGCCTGCGCAAAGATCCCTGCCACCTCCGAGGACCAGTTCGCCTCTGTCATGAGCGTATCCTTCCAGCCAAAGTAGTGCCTCGATAAACTAGAAACTGTTTCGAGATCTGATCGCTCAAAATAGATTATTTATTAAGACCAATCAGATCGCTCAAAAAAAACATTTAAATCGATCTAATTTGCCGAATTATTTTTATTTTTAGAGGAGGGAGTGATCTGATCTCAAAATATATTAATTATTTTCAGAGGAATCTGATTGGTTGAAAAATATATTTATTTTGATCAAATTAAACAAATATTAACTGTATCTAGCGGTTTGTATATCATATGTCATCAACCGTTACTATTCGCACCAGATCATTAGAACATTGAATCGAAACGCATCAAATCGTTCCATATTAAAATAGATTGTCCCTGAATCGCGTCGTAGCGCATGTATCTAGATACGTATCGGATCGTCCTATGAAGGAGAGATGCACACCCCTAATATATACACCAATAAACAGAACAACTCTTAAGTGAAACAACATTTCACTTTACTGTTTAAAATGCACAAAATGAACACCCAAACAACCTCGGGACCCAACAGTTCGACCCTTGACCCCGGGCCCCCAGAGCTTCCTGGAGAACAGCCATCCTGCGGTGCAGTCCCTGGACGCGCTGCAGAACCGCGCCATGGAGGAGTTCTCCAAGGTGGCCTCCTACTTCGGGGAGGAGAGCAAGGCGACCAGCACCGAGGTCTTCTTCGGCATCTTCACCGAGTTCATGTCCAAGTTTGAGGTGAGACGATCACTCCTTTATATTGCGTTACAAAAAGCCACCAGGGTAAGATGTTACCAGTGGTGCTTTGTCCTCCCTAAAATGAACAAATGGTCCCCTCCAAGTTAACCTGCTGCTGTAAGCATCTGGAACACCCTTAGCAATAACCACTGAAGTCCTAATATTAGGTGAAGTGATTTAGAGCTTTATTCTTAACAGGATATTCCAACTCGATTAGAGCACGTTCAGTACAGGGTGTGTGTGTGTGTGTGTGTGTGTGTGTGTGTGTGTGTGTGTGTGTGTGTGTGTGTGTGTGTGTGTGTGTGTGTGTGTGTGTGTGTGTGTGTGTGTGTGTGTGTGTGTGTGTGTGTGTGTGTGTGTGTGTGCGCGCTTCACAGCGAGCCCTGGGCGAGACCAAGGCGTCCGAGAACCCCCGCAGCCCCCGGCTGGTCTCCCCTCTGGCGTGGTAGGAACCCCCCCCCTGATCCCCCCGATGGCCTCATGGCTCCTAGCGCCCTGCCATGTCGAAGGCGATGCCCCGGAAAATCCCCCCTCTCACTTTGCTCTCTGCAACCAAAGTGCCAAGATGACCCCCGGATCACACCACCACACACGACCTCCACTGCCAGGACTCTTAGCCTTTCACACCAAAAAGAACCAAGAGCCAGTTCCGGGCTGGTGCTAGGGCCAGTTCAAAACTGGTTCCAGCCTTATCCCAGTTATGAACCAGTTGGTTTCACAACCGGCCAGAGCCAGTGAGAGCAACGTCATGACGTCACTGCAAACGTCTACGTCTCCGCTTTCCCAGGCACCCTCGCGCCTTGCCGGAATTGTACAATAAGAAGAAACCTCGCACCAGTTTCAACAATTTCGTCTTCACGTCAATCCGTGTATGGTTCGTTCTTTGAATATTCAGATTTAAAAAAAAAAAAAAATCAGAAAAAACAATTAACAGTCGTTTTTTGGTTTTTCTAATTTGGTTTTGAAACTGAAAAAGGGCAAAAGGAATAAACAAATAAACTGCATATTTCTGTTTTTTAAATCAAAACGGGAAAACTGAACAATCCAGTTGCTTGTTTTGTTTGCGTGATATTTAGACAAAACCGCAATGAATGCTGGGAAAAGGGCACATGGTTTTAAAAAAAATACATATAAAGATGTTTTGTTGGTCTTCCTGTTTATGAAAGTAAGGATAACCCCGCCCCCTGCCCCTGGCGTAAAGCAGTTCTCGTTCTAGCCCAGCTCAATCCTGGGAGCCAGTTCTTTGGCGATGTGAAACCAAAACACTGGCTCTAGCTCCGAATTAGCCCGGAATGGGCTCTGATTTTGCGGCGGTGTGAAAGGCCCATCAGACACCCCCACACCGCTAGCTAGAACTCCTAAGCCGCCCTGTTTAGAGAGAAGGGAAGTTTCAGGTCAAAGGTCAAAAGAGTGTCCATTTAGGAGAAAACCGAGGGGCTAGTTTTACATTGATGTGCATCACTGTGCAGGGGGTCTGGGGCCAGGGTACCTGGGTGCTGACTGCACTGCTTTCAACACACCGTCTGGGTGGCTGTTGGGAAGGAGTGACAGAGACATAGGTTATAGCAACGAGTGGTCTAAATATACAATTAGTACTTTGTTTTATGTATGATTAAACAGTTAAAAAAACGAAAAAAAAAAGAAATATATATTTTCTATCTGAACCTGTTCAAGAGTTGTATAGATTAAAAGGTTGATATATAACATAGATATATGATACATGCCAGTTGATTGTACTTATGCAGATAGCAACAGGCTATACCAGGGTTTGGCAGATTACAGTTAAATACAGTTATGCTCTCTCTTCCAGACCCCTATAGAGGACTATTTGATAATATTGGTTGTAGAAAAAAGTATGTAGGCCTACAACAATATGCAAAAATCTCTACAAAATTAAAGTACACTGATATTTAAGGGGGTTTTAAAAATGCAATATCAGTGCAGGGTTATCGTCAACATGAATGCCGTCCGTTGTTTGAAACAAACAAGTTCCAGAAGTTTGCTTAGTTCAATGTTGCCGGCTTGTTACAATAGACGTACGTACCGTTAGTTTCACAAACACACTCCCGCTGGAAGAGCCGGGCCGCAGGTGGAATGACACTAAAATAAACGGCGACTGTAAATAGATATTTTCTGACGACTCCATTTTCACAGATTGAATGACTCACATACGATGTAGCGATGTTGCTATGGTGTTTTTCTAATGTTGGCGTTATTGACGTTGAACGTTCATACAGTTTGCTATGCATTCTCTGTCTCTTTTTTGATGATATATGCTCTAATTTATGCTGAGACTCCCATGAGCACACAACTTGAAGCGTTTGGTTAATTGCACAGCTTGAATCAGGCTTTAGAGGTACCTGTGATCGTGTGTTCGAGTGTACGCTGGCTGCAGGACAGTGCACTACAGTGTTTCGTTGGTTTATTTTTTTCAAAGTCATTTGCATGTTGTGGAAGTCAGTGTTTGTTAATTTATGTTAACAAAAAAAAATGCACATCTGCCCTTGTTTAAGTTTAATTTTATAGTTGTTTTAAAATAAAAAAGAAAGTCTGTTTAATGGTTTACCCGTGTTGTTGTCTCCGCATTATTTGGAAAAGGGGTCCAAAAACAATAGCACAAAACGAAACTGTTATTGATTCAACTTTTTCTAACTGAATTGAACGAGAGATGGTTGCTGTTATATTAACTAGAGTTTTTGCTCGTACATTGCGCACGCCTCAACTTCTAGTTGTTATTAACAGGGTTAATTGGTTCAATGGGAAAGTGCAGTATACTATTGCATGCAAATCAATTATTAAATCGTTTTTTACTGTTATTCAGGGCTGATGAGTGCATTGACATTTTTAAAATGCAAGGCAACTCGGCTACTATTGGTTAGCTGAAAGTAATCAATCATTGAGATAAACATCACTCTTCCACTGTCCTGGCCAAGACAGGCAGTAGTAGCCTACAGTAAACACATAGCATACACACAAAACATAAGAAAAAATAATACCACTAAAAACAGTCCGCAGGGGGGAAGGGTGGATTTCAATATCGCAAGACATTTCGGGAGGCTCAAGGAGCAGATTAATATGACATTGGGGCAACAAACTGTAGTCTTGTGGTGGACTCTATAGACACGTTGCCCTGAGGGTTTGTCTTGTTGCCCTGCGAGCTTCTGTGACATAATTCCACACATTCATACCAACAGGCCACATATGTCCTTGCCAATTAAAGAGGCTTCTTTCTCATCTTTTGCATCTTCTTTTTCTCATGAGCCAAGGGAGGCGTCCGGCTCATACAGGAAGCCATTCATCATGTGTCAATTCCTAGAGATACGAGCGGCCCAGGTACTCGAGAAACCCAGACGTTCGAGGCCATAAAAACAAGTATAATTCCCGCACATAACCACAAGAGGTCAGCACCAGGCAACCAACACCAAATTCAATGCCAACACATAGCCGCAAGGGATCAGCGCAGGGTACACAATAACGGGTATCCCAGGAGGCGGGAGTTCAGCACCATGCTTAGCCAATCAGAGCACATAACTGAGTCCACGCCTGCCCAGTTTTAAAGTCACAACACATAGCCCAGGGGGCCAGCCCAAAACGCTCCAGATAACGCATACATCAGGTGCCCTATGGGCTCTATGCACAACTCCACTACTTCCTGGACTTAGTGCTGCTCCTTTATTTTCTGTCTTACATTACTGGACAAACTGATTAATCCAGGTGTGTCTGAGTAGTCCCAATGGTCAGACACACCTGGATTAATCAATTTATCCAATAATGTAAGACAGGAAATAAAGGAGCAGCATTAAGTTCAGGAAGTAGTGGAGCTGTGCAAAGAGCCCATTAAGCGTATCTCCACGCGTGCATAATACAATTCCTCTCGCTTCATAGATATCACGGCACTTCAGTGATGGTTCCAATAGCTATTCAATAACTGTTGATCACCCGTTCCCCCAACTCTCTGTTCCATTTCGAAACGTGTTTAGAAAACATGTTTTATTTTTCTTGTTTCATTAAAATTCATTAATTAATTAAGGCCGCCACCAAAGGGCGCCCCCAATGCTTTTGCTGCCCCCCCTACGCTTTTGCCGCCCTAGGCGATCGCCTATAGTTCGCCAATGCCTAGCGCCGGCCCTGATTCACCATACTGTATTATTGACATGATGTATGAATTTAAAGGTTTTTCTATGAATCAATAAACGACGTGCCGTTGCTCCTCGAGGTGAGAAACTGTCTCTTCCCTTATTTTATCGCAATTTCTATAGTCTATAAACAGAACATCTTACCTGGACGAGTGTGTCGCTGTGGTGTGTGCTCTCACCTGGGCGCGTGTCGATGGCGGAGCCGTTATGTTATAAGTCTTACCTCGGCGAGTGTCGCTGCAGTGTGCGTGCGTGTGCGTTCTTACCTGCGTGTAAAAAAAACATGTGTGAGTGTGTGAGCGTGTTAGCTGCAGGCTGCTTGGCACATGCGCACATGAGTAACTTGAGTAACTGGTGCGACATGCCTACTATCCATATACTTTGGTCAGATGATCAAACATACATTAGAAATATTCACCTAATAAATGTTTAAAGTGAAACAGAAGGGGAAATTGTGTATTTTTGTAAATTGTGTGTGTGGTGTGGGTGAGGCTGCACACCTGTGATGCATTGAGCAATCAATGCAAAGGTTAAGGCAGCCATCCCCACACACACTCCAGAGATCCCTGACAATGGAACGGACTTCCAAACTCTACGATATCTACCTCTAACTCTGTAAATAAGCCATTCAATTGCACGCTTTAGTTGGCCAGTATGAATAAAGCATCCTAAATAACCGTTGGACTTCACAAATAAGCACTATTTATGAGGTCAGCCAACCAACCCCTAACACCACATGTACAATGGTTTGGATGAGATGACTCTCCCTGTTAAACACATGCTATTACCTGCATAACCTGATTGGATATAGTGATCAGGTCATCTGCTGATTACACGCTGATGCACACACCACTTGTTGTCCACTTAGTACCTCAATGAAGAAAACCTGAAAGCATGTGTACATTTTTTGATTCCAGTGGGTTTGGTTTTCCTTGTGGAAGACACAGTATTTGATTTAATAAAAATCAACATATTTTATTTAAAAAAAATCCAGATATTAAATTTGGAATGGCCAGTTCTACATATAATCTCGCAACATTTTCCTCATTTTAACTAATATATTTTATTTTCTAAAGTGAAAAAAATGCATTATCCTTCATCAAATTGGACAATATAGAGATAAGTAACATCAACACGAGGAGCAGTTAGTTACTTATATACTTTATTTTCTTTGGAAATGAACTATAACCAACCATTCATATCACATCGTTTATTCAACATTTTAAGATCCCTTGGCTAGCATATACAACAAAACTAGCGAGCTTAGGAAAAAAAAATTGCAGCATTATCATGTCTAGTTGAATGGCATTTGTTCGTCTCGGGGGACACAAGGACTGTCGACTGTAGCGGGATAAGGCGATGAGAGGTACAACAGGGAGAGCGCAGGGGTGGACGTCGGACATTAACAGAAGCGGTGATTGTCTACCGAAAAAGCGTTTCAATCTCGCCTCTTGGTACCTGTGTTGGTTCGGTGAGACCAACCAACCCATTCAAACATATTCAAGGAAAACAAAATAAAAATAGTCCCAAGCGGAGCAAACACATAAATGGACAAATAACACGGCCGTTTTTATTTGACCTTGCAGAGACGAAATGAAAATCTAACACCACCTCACTACCGAGTTTATTCACGACATTTCGTTTTGATAAACCCAGCTCAGCGGGAAAGACACGGGCAAGCCTCCTAGAGACCTCGTGCTACACTAGAGTGCAATATCCAGTCAAGTGATTAATTGAAGCGTTTATAAGCACGCAGAGAAATCCTTTGCTCCTACCTTTTCCTTTTACATTCACTCCGGGCTTTTATTTATTTTTTGCCTGTAATGCCCCGGGCAAAACCAGATACATGGAAGAGATTGGAAAGGCAGAATACATGTGGGGCTGTAGGGTGGGTAGAGATGCTACAATAACTGTTCAAGCCATATGGCTCTGCCAAACATCTGCTTGTCAGTGCCACCCTCACCACACCCGTTCATCTCTTCCTAAAGAACCTTAACTGGTTAGTCCCGGTATAAAATGGGGGCGCGGGTCCCCGGCCCGACCCCCCCCCCCCCCCCCCGAACCTTAACTGCAAAGTGAGTTTCCTTTTTTTTAGGAAAATACTAAACGGCATCTGTGGTCCTTCCCAGCCATATGTAAATAATATAGGGACAAGATAATTTTTTTAAAAAAAGAAGGTTTCTGGTAGAAACCTGTTAAGGCAATGATTTGTTTTTCAAGGAGACTGCAAACTTCAAAGGCCATCAAGACACAGGGAATGTATGGTTTCCTCTCTTACTTCAATAAATACAGCCCAGCGAGACGGCCACGGGAGGAAAGGTTTGGAGACGGAAACCAAACAGGTAAAAAATTGTCAAACCGAGCGGTTTCGGACGACCGGATCCCGCAGTCACCAGCTACAACCTCGGCAACACTTTTGGTTCGCTCAGTTTCCTCCTGCAAAAAAAAAATAAATAAATCACCCGTGGAAACACAACCAGTGTTTCCTCGTTCCTCTCCAACCCTGTGTGGCCAACGACTTGTGACACCAACAGCCCCGCGGGCTCACACACCGAGACCTCTCAACTGTACAGGGACCACCTCGCTAAAAGACCTTCCTCCACCACGAGCCCTCGCCGCCGTGGGATGGACGCGATGGATGCTCATCAGCGCTGTGTTGGTGGGCCGGCCTTCTACGGTCACACGGGCAGAGGGCCTCACCCACCCTGATGGGATCTGTATGTGTTCACTATTGATATACTGTCAGGGAACTGATTCATTATGCATCCACCAGTCTCAAGCTGAAGCTTCTAGAAACGTGTAATATGAAGCGCGCGCGTGTGCGTGTGCGTGTGTGCGTGTGTGTGTGTGTGTTACAGTGCACGGTGTCTGTGGGAGGGTAGCGTACAGCAGTGGGTGGGCTCTGCAGTAGGGAAGGGACAGAGAGTGGAATCCCAGAGGTGATGGTGGGGATGGGACTGGGGTGGGCGGAGTTTACTAATCCCCCCCTCTCCATCCCCCCTCCTCGCTCTCCCTCTCTCCTCATAGGACGGTGGTCTCGGTTTCCAGGTCAAGGTCTTTGAGCGTGAAGGGGGGGAGGGTGGAGGAGGAGGAGGAGGGGTCTGGCTGCTGGTCCACATCAAGCACAGGGACCAGGGCTCGGGTTAGGCCTTTGAAAGACATGGCCGGGTCTGTGGAGACACACACACACACACACACACACATACAAACACATTGGTTGATCTCCTGCTAACCACAACATCACGCACACAAACATGGACTAAATGAACACAGTATTGGGCATTGTACTGATACACATTCGGAATGTGGTGCCTGGGTTTCTATTTGTTACATGTCACCATACACATGTACATGAATAGATGTAAGGCGCTCTTCCGAGTTGTTGTGTTGTTAACTGGTATGTTTCACATGCATTTATGTTTCACACCGGACATGCTCATGCTTGTGTTCATGCTTGCATTGACACTACAAAACCATTTTGAAGCTTGGAAACATTTAAGCAGCAATGTCTTTTTGCCATTCGGTTATAAAATCCCTGATAGGGTCTATCTGCCATCCAACAATCCAAGTTGGGCAGTATGTTTTAGGCGTTGTGTGCTTTATGTCCAGCAGGTGGCAGTGTTGAGCTAAAGCTGAGGGCAACACGTAAAGGACAGCAGAAGAGGGCAGAATGAGTGATGTAACAGCTGTTCGCTGCTAGCCTCAGAAAAAAATGTTTTAGTAGAATGTTCAAGAATGGCTCTGGGTTGCAAACAGTTAACAAAACTCCTTGGGGTAAATGAAACTATGAAACATTCTGCGACCCAGGGCAAATTCAGCTGACTAAATGCACCAAATTCCTCTCATTAGTAATTGGGAAATAAACACAGGGTTCAACCTTGAATACTTTCCCATGACGAATAGCACAGAAGAGCTTACAAAAAACATGCATCTGCATGCTTTGCATGTTTCCATGGGTACACATGCATTATGCAACTCAGTGAACCCTGGCGTTAATAAAAACAACAATAACAGGGGACATCAGGGCACGTGCATGTGACGCGCCACGGAGGGCTGATGTGTAGTGCTGGAGTCGGACATACGAATATCCAGTTCCTTGCGAGAATATGTAGGATGATGTACAACCATAATATGGACAACAAGTATACCCTATTACTTTTTAAACCAAGATAATCAAACATTGAACCTATATCGTTAAGAAGGATTTGAAACAGACGAAACTGTACATTTTTCCTTATGGTATTAGCTGAACTTCAAGTACAAGCCTTTAAGAATGAAAGTTCAGCTCTGTGTTGACCAATGGGATATGGTCCGTGGGTTGCTGGGGTTAAGTGCTCACCAAAGAGCCTCAATACAAGGCCGGCTTGTAAATCCAATTTCAGTCGATAACAAATCACAGTTTAATGGAGACCTGCAGCTTACGTCTAATACCTTTGACTTGTTTCTAACGTCGGTTGCAAACCCTTCTAAAAAAAAAACCATTGAAAATATAACGATGAGTAATGAAGGTTAGATAAAATCGAATGATCAGTGACGGTGAAATCCCAGTGGACAGCAGGCAAAACGAGAAGAGGGCAAACGAAAATGAACTGCAGGAGGCTGTGAATGGCAGTTCAGTTAACCACAAACCTTCGTTCTAGACGCTCTTCAACCTGCGGAGGTGGAGGATGGCAATACGACACCGTTAGAAGGAGGCAGTCATAGAGACGCTCTCCAGTACAGGCCAGCTGAAAACACTTCCTGCTACAGCGGGCCACAGTCCCACGGAGCGTTTCACAGTACATCATGTTGGATTGAAACCGGTTCAACACAGGCTACAGAAGAACGTGTGTGCGCTCACCCAAGATCTGTGTACGAGGTGGCGCAGATCCCTTGGGCGTCACCCGTGGCGACGCGGAGCTGCGCGGCGGCGGGATGCTGGGCCTGTTCCGGGGCCGGGGGGCGACCGGGCGGCGGCCGGGGCAGCGAGCCCGACTGGAAGGGAGGAGGGGGCGGAGGAGCGACCGGACCGGGGCTGTCTGGGCGGAGGCGGCGCCGAGCGAGTAAGGAGGGGCGTGTCCGGCGGGGTGGGGCTGTCCGGGGGGAGGCCTCCGTCCCCCCCCCGGGGCTCCACGCTCGCCGGGGGCTGGCCCAGCGACCGGGCTGGCTGAGGGGCTGGTCTGGGTGGGGGGCTGCGGGGCGGGTGTGTGGGCGGCCTGGATGGTGGGGCTGGTTGCTGGATGGGCGCCGTGGGGTGGCGCACGGCCCCGGGGAGGGGGCGGTGGGCGAGGTGGGGGAATGGCTGAGATGGCGCGCGTGGGGGGGCTCAGGGATTGGGAGGAGCCGGAGGAAGGAGAGGTGGAAGAGAGGTGGAGAGAGTGTGGAGGAGGCTCCGATGGACTGGTGGTTGGTGAGTGCTCAGAGGGTGCTGGGTGGAGGGTTTGAGGCCTTGGGCGGCGGCCGGGGCCGCTTTCTTGGCTGAAAGAGTGGAGGTGAAACCTCATGGTAAGAACTTTCACTATATAGGCTTTAACATCAGAGTGCATCATGGGATTTGGGATGACTCATCCACTTTGGAGGGACTCAACAGAGATGTAGCAATGTTAAAATCCTTAGGAAGCATATATACACTGATCAATGTTTTGCCAATGTTACACATGAGACGTGTGTGACATCACAAATGTACCATTAACAACATTAACAAATCCAAGATTAACACAAAACACACAATCACCATCACACCAACACATTCCCTCTCCATCCTCCAAAACGAGCGTGGCTCAACCTCTGTTGCATCAGATGATATACCGGGGCCATAGATCCGGCCCCGGGGGCCCCAGCTGGCCCCCCCAGGAGCCGTTCCTACTTGCAGGCGCTTGCTAGCGCGTTGGGTTGCTGGGTGAGGGAAGAAAGGACAGAACTTAAAGCTCGTCGGCGGAGCAAACGCGCTTGATGCCCTTAGAAAGCCCTCGCTCAGGATAGCAGGGGCCATCCGGCGTCAAACGCAGAGAGCCCCAGCCACGCATGCTTGAAACGAGGCCGATGCTAGTACACCCACGCCGGTCCACGTGTTAACCGGTCTCGTCGTCTCTCGCTGATACGAACTTACTGTAGATCAATAAGAATGCTAATCCAATCATCTGTCCGAGTTATGAATCCGTCCTTTCAAGCGCAGTCAATACAACCTTCAGGCGCATGAAGCCACAATTCTCGAGGCCCGCCTTGACCTCCCTTAGACGTTAAGGTTTAAGGGAGGAGCACGACGCCCTGGAGGGCGGTGCGCCCCTGTGTTGTGGAGAATGCGGGAGGCCGGATACAGCGTGCTTGTGTGCGCGTTTCAGTCGGTGTCGCGATCTGGTCAAAGAGTGTAGTCAGGACTGTAACCTTAAACCAAACCAAACACCATCGCAAATGTGTGCTTAAAGCCAAGAG
>OLKM01000662.1:0-20262 GCA_900291075.1 Melanogrammus aeglefinus
GAGAGAGAGAGAGAGGAGAGAGAGAGAGAGAGAGAGAGAGAGAGAGAGAGAGCAGAGAGAGAGAGAGAGAGAGAGAGAGAGAGAGCGAGACGAGAGCGAGAGGAGAGAGAGAGTGTGAGAGAGAGGAGAGACGAGAGAGAGAGAGGAGAGAGAGAGAGAGAGAGAGAGAGAGAGAGAGAGAGAGAGAGAGAGAGAGAGAGAGAGAGAGAGAGAGAGAGAGAGAGAGAGAGAGAGAGAGAGAGAGAGAGAGAGAGAGAGAGAGAGAGAGAGAGAGAGAGCGAGCGAGTGTGAGAGAGAGTAATGAAAAACATGTAGAGGGTTATTTGGGGTGGGGGGGGGGGTTGGAGGGGGATGGGGTTGAAGGGCGAATTGTTTCAATCTATTTTTTTTTCAATCTTATCAGTTCTGCTTTCTCTTTTCTTCTCTCGACCGCCCACTCCCTCTCTCCGACTCTCCTTCCCTCCGATTGGCCCATTTGGAATTTTGATTGGCTGACCAAAAACAATGTTATTGGTAAAAAAAATAGTTAATAGGTTAAAAACCTTTTTCTAGGACCAGCTGGAATACACGGTCATATTGGGAGGGAGAGATAAACTAACAAGGTCTAATAAATCACCTAATGGTGAGGTTTGAATGAAGGCATGAGCAAGAGCTATCTTTGTTGATTAGATTTCTTTTCAACTCAAAAAGAGCAGTTTGCCACCGAAAAAGGTTAAGAGTGTGCAGGTATCAGACATGTTTACTAAAAGTCCTACACATGAGCTAATTACTCGAACGAGACTGGTGACTGCGCGGCTTCGCTGTCTAGTCGAAAAACAACAAAAATGGGAGCTGCTAATAGAACACAGAGGACAGAAATGTCAGCGCACAGTAATGCTTTCCAATTAACTGCCGGTGCGACTCAAATTAACGTGATCAATTTCCCACAGAGATAAAAAAAAAAACATGAAAAAAAAAGCTGTTTTCTCTCACTGTAAATGTACTCCCGGAAGGTTGGGTTGAGGAAGGAAATCCCCGACGTGTTTCCGCACGGATCGCAAAACAAAACTAATCGCCTTTCCCGCTTTCTCATTCAAACAAGCTTCACCTCTGCCCAATCATATCCTCCGTACGGCACAGAGAGCCCGGTCTGACCGGCAGCCACCACACACCCACAGGCAGATTCAGACACCAGACTCATCAAACGACTGCACCCCCCGGCCGATCGCACCCCCAGTCCTCGAGACACTCGAACCTGCAGCCCACTGGCGGTAGCACACCGAGGGTCCGCTCTGGGTGGCTACGGTATAAACCAACCGCTCAGATTGCTGGGATCCCCTAGCCTCGCTGGCCCCTAGCCTCGCTGGCCCCTAGCCTCGCTGGCCCCTAGCCTCGCCGGCCCCTAGCCTCGCTGGCCTTTGGCCTCGATAAGGGAAACAGGTGCCCCCTGTAATCTAACCGGCGGCCATGTTGATAACCTCCGAGGGCAAGGGGAACCCGACCCGTGGTCCCACCACCTCCACAGCTGGGACCCCCCCAACCCCCCCCACCTCCACACCGGGACCCCGTCACCTCGACACCCGGACCCCACGGCCCCAGCCTCATTGTGCTGAGACATGTCACACCACTGTTGGCTGTTGGGCTGCGTGTCTCGGGTAATGATAGCATATTACACATGTCTCTGCATGGTAGATCCCCCCCCCCCCCTCCCTTCTGTACTCACTGCCCATGCTCCCTACTGGGACTGTTGTTGAAATCGAACGCAATCTATTGTAGGCCATCGAAGTACTTGACACAGTTACCTCTCCAACAATAGGACGTTTGGGAGGCCTATGACCTCTCCTTCATTGTGTTTACGAGTCTGTGTGTGTATGTGTTTGTGTCTGTGCATGTGTGTGTCTGTGCATGTGTGTGTGTGTTCAAAGGACAGTGCTATGTCAGAGTTGATTTATACAATTGTCCACACGGAGTCTGATTTTAATTAATTTGACCTACAAAGTATATGCCTGGACGAGTCGTTTGGTTCCATGTGTCACAGGTGCAGAGAGATGCCTCTATCTGTTACACTGGATTAGCTGTGTGTGTGTGTGTGTGTGTGTGTGTGTGTGTGTGTGTGTGTGTGTGTGTGTGTGTGTGTGTGTGTGTGTGTGTGTGTGTGTGTGTGTGTGTGTGTGTGTGTGTGTGTGTGTGTGTGTGTGTGTGTGTGTGTGTGTGTGTGTGTGTGTGTGTGTGTGTGTGTGTGTGTGTGTGTGTGTGTGTGTGTGTGTGTGCATGAATAGACATATTCCATCTATATTGCTCAGTGACTGTGTATTGATTGAGTTTTTTATGCTTTCAATTTGTATTAGGGGTAAACGTATTAAAGGTGCCCACAAAGAAAGATGTTCAATTGTTTCTATTCAGTTACAAAGCTTTTATAACATTGAACAATAATATTAGAGCCAAATCTAATGTTAAAAGGCCAAGATACGAACTTGGCTCTCCGTTCCCAAACAGGTCGCGACCAAATCCAACCCCCTTCATTGAATGTGTTGTTTTTGCGCGGACTTCATTTGACTTCGGCGCCAACAAGCGCGTCTCCGTGTTTTACATAAGATTTCCCTTGCTTATATTCTGTAAAGTATACGATAACAGCAATCGATACCATCAGCTAACACTCTATGGGTGGCCACCTGCGCGCTGGGGAAGGCATAAGAACACGAACAGGTCCCTAAACCCCGCTGCCAGCCAGCCTCCATGTGTCAAAAAGAAAAGAGCAAAGAGGAGAAAACAGAGGAGGAACGCCTGCCCTGGTACCACTACCAGCCCCCCCTCTGCGCGTTGGGTTCCTCTCGTTACCGACTCATTATCAGTACATTATTGGCACGGATCCATTTCATCAGTGAACTCTAGCATGGGGCACCGTGCTGGCTATGAGACATGAGAGTGTGAGAGCACAGGCAGAGAGGGCGGTATAGATCCATACCGTCCCTGGTATTCCGGCAGCATGTAACTCAAACATCAGCCTGGGCGCTTGCGGGCAGTTTTGTTCTATGAAAAACTGAGAGGAAATACGGTACAAAAGAAAGACACATTGGTTTGAGACTTTTGTTATATGCAGGGACTCTGCTGTTTCAACCACAGCACGCAGAACTTGTGTGTCTTTTTAGTTTTTTGTGCAGAAATCAAACTGTAGGAACACGGTGGAGCGTGATCGCTGCGTGATGGGTGGAGGTGTCGTGAGGCAGGTCGCTGCATCTTGCGTTTATAATCAGAGTTTGAGCCTGTCTGTGCATTGCAACTACAATAAGCGTTTTCATTTAATGTAAATGCGAGGCGAACGTGTAGGTTACAGTGTGTGGTGCGGATAACGCTATATATACACAGGTGAGCGATGTGAGGTAAAGAGACCTACCTTGTTGGCGTGATAATAGTCCAAGGAGCTGAGACAACTCGGGTCAGCGGGTAAAGAGCATGAACCCACACTTCCAGGGTGTGTAGGATAAAATCTCACGTCCATTTCAGGATGCACAAGACTGAAGGCATGAAATCAGTGGCAGTGTCGTGGACTCTCTGCGGTTGAACCTTTAAAACGAAAAAGAAAAAAAGCCAGCGAGGGAGAGAAAAAATAAGCAAAAAGTGGGTTGAGTTTTGACCGGCACACTTTCCCTTCACATCCGTCCGCGGCCGAAGTTCGGCACCAACTCTGGCGGTGCGGCGCAGTTCTCCTCTGAGCCCCTGCACCACTAGGACCACTTTCGGGATGGGAACCGTTTGTTGGAGCGCTGTTTGCGGAGCGAGAGCGGTCCCAAAACTACATGGACATGCACGTGTTTTGTAAAATTATTCCGTTGTTCCAGGACCAGACAAGCAAAACATTGAACTTTGATTCCGTCTTAATGTCGTTTTTTTAAAAAAGGTTGAACGCAACGGCGCACATTCACAGCCTCTATTGCTCTTCCACTGCTCTCAGTACTCCATAGGCTTTGTTATGGAGGTGCATATTCGTGCATTGGTTCCAGGACAGAAGTGGTTCGTGTGCTCTTCCCTTATGCCATGCGACCTCTGCCGATAATAAACTGAAAAGAGGAACGGAGAAAGGGGGAGGGGAGATCGGTGGCTGCCTTGGCAACCGCTCTCCTTTATGCAACTGCGCGCTTCTGATTAGCTGGAGATGCACTAGTGTGCACTAGTGTGCACGGCTGTGCACGGCTGTGCATTATCAAGCGCGCACTGCCTCTATCAGCTCCTCAAAGAGCTTGCATTTGGGATATTGTGCCGGGAAAAACGAGATGAGGGTTGGCCAGCCATCCTGTAGTTAAAACATGTTGTTTTATATATTTTATAATTTGGCTAAACCTGTGGTTTTTGAATGCTTAAAGCAACGATTATCTAGATTCCATTTCAGTCTTTATTAACAGCGATGCTAAATCAGCCACGTTGATATCTTGGCCCTATAACCTAAATGCAAGTGAACATGTCCAACTTTGTTATTTCGGCACGTGGTTTCATCCGAGTTTTTTTTATATGATCTGTTTATGAATGAACACAATAACATGACTTCACTCCAATTACACCGGGGATGGCTTGTGTGCTATTGCAGGCTTATGATTACATCGCTCTGCTTTGACCACAATGGATTAAAGAGGCTTATAATGGAAAATAATGGGAAAGCACATGCATTAAACCTATACCAAATAACATCATCTTGATTATTCCCCTTAATCCAATCCCATATCGATGAAATACACTCCCCCCGTAAAAGCTTTTTATCTTTCTTCAGAGGCCCAAGGTACATAGTGGGACTTGATCTTTTTGTTTTTCCACACAGTTGCAAATGCATATCTGGGGGACAGGGCGACTCTGACGGCAGACTGAGGGTGATGGATGGCACCAGGCCACTCTGAGATGTGCAGGCACATCTGACGGTGGAATGGCCTATCTGGGAGGCTATTGTCTTTCAATCATGTCAAGACGCAAACCAAGGAGTACAGCTGAGCGCCTTCTCAACCTGCACTCGGGGATCGGTCACAAACAGCCGACCGGCTACTGGTGGACGAATAGAGAACGGTCACATACAGCCGACCAGCTCCTGCTGGGTGGAGGAATAAAGAGCTTGGCAGCAGCCATGGCTTTGAGGAATAAGAGCTTGGCAGCAGCCATGGCTTTTTGTATTCGGTTTTATGGAATATTCGGCTGATCGATAAATATGTCCACAGTGCTTTCAGCACGACATGGTAAACGAGAAATGTAACAAACGAAAGCGTACAAGGATGTGACATCGTTAACATCACACCCATAGCGAGATGTTAGCGATTGTTACTGCTTGCCACTTGTTTCCATGAACATCCTTACTGTACCGACAGCGATATGTTGTTGTTTCTCCCTCTTCAGCCAACTACTTATCGTCGCTTTTGGTAAAAGTGTCTGATAAATGCTACTGGTCTTTCTCGACCGCATTCCCTCTATGACATCACCCTAACTCTAACCCTAACCCTATGACATCACCCTAACTCTAACCCTAACCCTAACCCTATGACATCACCCTAACTCTAACCCTAACCCTCACCCTAACCCTATGACATCACCCTAACTCTAACCCTAACCCTAACCCTATGACATCACCCTAACTCTAACCCTAACCCTCCGTATCAAACAAAAGAACACAACGGTGATGTCAGAGTCCACCGCTCTCCTCGGCCGCGTTCCAACTCCAGCCCAGCGGTGTCTCATCCCGGTTGTGTTGGTTTTGTGTTCCCCTTAAACAGCCGAGCTCCACCCCAGCCCACCGGGGGGGCGGCGGGGGGGGGGCATTACTTCCACCACGTCCCCCCTCAGCCGCAGAGGTACGACCGTGTGTTATTGAAGCACGGTGGTTGGCTCCTGGTGGGTTATGTCCTGCCTCATTTCCCAGTACCCCCTCAACCAGCAGCGGCACTGGGAGGGTTAACCTCCTGGCTGGGTGCCATGGCTTCATGGGAATGGAATGTGGAGTGCTGTGTGTTCTGCCTCCCCATCCCTCAGTGCCCGGGCACATGCTAATGATCAGTATTATTGAAGTACAATTGATGGGCGAGCAACCAAACAAGAGAAACTAATTACTGCCAAGGCTTTATTGTCCTTTAATTACTCAAGCTCTATGGCAATTAGCGCTCGCACAAAGACGCTAGCCTACTTTAATCCTAAATAAAAATGTTATGCGGATGAAAAAAATTAAGGGGGAAATAAATGAATGGAGATGAAAGCACGGGAAGAATAATTTGTGTTTCCATTCAGGGGAGTTTGGGAAAAAAGGAGAGAATTAGGGGGTTGGTCTCTGGGCTATAGGGGCGCACGGAGGAAAAACACAAAAATTAAACAACAGATCACAGTAATGGCCTGAGAGGCCTTAAGCCAAAGGAAAAGAAGAATCAGTGGAATCATTAGAAACGCGATGACGTCATGAATTGTGTGAATGTATGGGTGAATATTTCCAGTGGCAGGGCCGTCAAAACTCGGTGCTGCTGCGTGAGACATGCCTCATCCTTAATGCGCTGCTCTGCTGCAAACTGCATTCCTACGGGAGGCTTTAGTTGGGGGATGTGAAAATTATACCCATAATTCAACCATCCTCTCTCTCTCTCTCTCCCTCTCCCTCTCCCTCTCTCTCTCCCTCTCTCATCCACTCTCACCCCCTCTCACCTCACCCCCCCCCTCTCTCTCTCTCTCTCTCTCTCTCTCTCTCTCTCTCTCTTTGTGCTCTCTCGTCTCTCTCTCTCCTCTCTCTCCTCTCACTCCCCACTCTCCCCCCCCTCTCCACCTCATCTCCATGCCCCTCTCTCTCTCTCTCGCGTCTCTCTCTCTTCTCTCCCTCTCTCCATCCACTTCTCACCTCACCCCCCCCGTCTTCCTCTCTCTCTTTCTCTTCTCTCTCTCTCTCTCCTCTTCACTCTACCTCTCTCCTCTATCGGCCAGTCTCATACGCCTCATCTCTCTCTCATCCCTCTCACCCCATGTTCACCTCACTCTCCTGTCTCTTCTCTCTTCTCCTCTCTCTCTATCTCCTTCTCTCACTCTCATCTCTCTCTAGTCTCTTCTCTTCTCTTCGTCTTCTCTCTCTCCTGCGTCTCTCTCTCTTCTCTCTCTCGTCTCTCTCTCTTCTCTCTCTCTCTCTCTCCTCTCTCTCTCTCTCTCTCTCTCTCTCTCTCTCTCTCTCTCTCTCTCTCCCGTGTCCTGTCTATGCATGCATGCATCTCTCAATCTCCCTCTTAAACAGATTCATACATATATATCGAGATTCTCATTACCTTTCTGCAATACCACTAGATGATTCTCAATGTTAAAGATTAACGACACCCCCATGAACTGAAACCTGAGCTAAAGTAAACCAAAGAGCAGTCATTCTGCCCAATTAGCGGTTAGCCCCGCGGTAGCCTTGGTTAAGACTCGTCCATAGAACAGAATCCAACATTAAACCCATCGGTCCTTTACTACAGTGTGCCTTTGAATCGAATAGGACACATGCAAAAACACTGACAAACACAGCGACAGACCCACACAGCCCACAGGTGAGCATGTGCGCAGATAAACATGCAAAATACATTCACACGTATAAATTCAATACAATTCAATTCAATTTTATTTGTATAGCCCTTAATCACCATTACAGTCTCAAAGGGCTTAACAGGCCAAATATTTATGACGCACAGACACGCAAACAGACATGCAAACACACTGATTCAATAAAACCCGAGAGAAAACGAATCATCTCTCCTGACTGAAAATATCCTTAATGAGGATTGTGTGATCGACCCCCGACTGAAACGGGGAGCAGGAAAACGTTTCCCTCTTCCATTCTAATCCTAATGTGATAGGGTGTCCTCATGTTGATCTTGGGGCCCCTTAAGCATTTACAAAAACAAACCAGGAACCAAAGACCAAGGTCCCGTCGTTACCTAAGGGGACGTGGAGGGCAGCAGTCTGGGTCAGCCTCTGACCTACGACCCCGGGGCCAGGTCACGGACGGGGTCCGGGACCCAGAGGGGGCATGGGAACCTGGGGGCCGACCCCAGTCAGTCAACAGTCTGGGGGACAAACACGGGGGCCGTGGCCAGGGTCCTCAAACACCTTGTGTTGATTTAGTCACCTAATGGATTTAGACACCTTTAATTGATTGGTTCTTTCAAAGTAAAAGCCATTGACGTTATTTTTCAGTCAATCCTGACATTTTATATTGATAATGTAATCATACACATGTTTACGTTTTAATTTTAGTCCAAGGATTTAACATGCACGCGTCAAATTAAATGAACTTAATCGAATTGAGGTGAATCGACCCGTAAGACGAGACTTCAGAGGTTACCGTGGCGACTTCATGGGACGACGGGAGCGTCCCCTGACAGCAACATGTCCTGACATGGCCCCCATATATGTGGTCCCCTTCCTTACTGTTGTCTCCTCCACCGACGCCGGTGTCCTCCGGTCCTCTGTTAGCGCCCGCCGCGGGCAACGGAGATCATGACCCACATTACCCAGAGGTCAACAGCAGCTTTCGCTACTCAATCGCGGCACAAGCTGGCGAAGGACTTTAAGCCTTTGACATTTGAACCGTTAAAAGATTATGTCCATGTGTGGGCCGGCTGCATAAATCCCAGGCCTGGTAAATACTGCCCTCTTGGTACAGCGGCACGTATGTGTGCTGTTGGAACCACCTTCAAGTGTTAATCGCGGAGATTATCATGTTAAAAATAGACGGTTCTACACTTTACACGCTGCCATTGTTGTTGTGAGACAGTTGTGTGTGTGTGTGTGTGTGTGTGTGTGTGTGTGTGTGTGTGTGTGTGTGTGTGTGTGTGTGTGTGTGTGTGTGTGTGTGTGTGTGTGTGTGTGTGTGTGTGTGTGTGTGTGTGTGTGTTACGTAGGCGGCTGCTGTAACAGCCTGCATACCATTTAATTTAATTTACGATTGAATTGAAACCGCCAGAGACAAGAATTAAGGATATCTTCAAGGAGGATTTAACATTAATGTGTTCCCTTTAGAAATAAACTCAGGACTCGACGAGCGAACGAAACGAGGTACAATCTTCAGACCCCGCCGAAGTACAAAGAAAATCACCAGCGTGTCGATTTTTATCTCTCGACTGTTCAAAAAAACAGATCGACTTTTACCTCAACGCTCCTGGGCTGTTTATTTAATTGTTATCTAGATTAGGTTACTTATTATTAGGAGGGGAAGAAGTGGAAAGGAGCTAAATTGTCAGTCTGACCACGTTTTCGTTTAGCACTCATCTCTAGGAAATTCAAGAGTGTCCTCTAATTGCGTATAGAGTTTCAGCGAGCGCTTGGCCAAGAGTGTATTACTGCAGTCTGCTGGATGTTAGTTCAATGTTTTTTTTTTCCCACTATTTTAAATAGCAAGAGAAGCACAAACGGTCATGTCAAGTGGATGTGCCCTATTTTGAAAACACCATTTTTTATTAGCTAAAACATGAAAATGTAGTATGCTGTTTGGTGGAAAATATGAAAAAAAAAAAACCTTACCAAATGTTCATTTTAGAGATGAGTAATTTAACCCAACACCTTCTCTGGTGCACATGTTTTGTCAACGTGGAGCAAAACGCCCCCTTCTCCATCCTCGTTCATTATCATCTTTTAAAAAACAGGGCATCCTTTTCCCCGAGAAGGCAGCTGCCATTTCGATGTGAAAGAAGATTGATGTGGAACCATCGCTCATTCTTTGATGGAGAAAGAGGAGCATATACTAATGTCCTTTTTGCAGACAAACCATCATGAGTCATTTTCAATTCCAAACTTTTATACCCAGAAGAAGAGCTGGAGTTTATGAGGCCTGTCTCCCTGTCCTCACCGAGTTAAACAGAAGACCTACTCGACTGTGACTGCCCCACTTTTCACCATCTATATCTTAACAAAACGATTAGAAAGTTTCTATAGATGAATGCAAAGCGATCCCAATAGATGCTATCCATGTCCTATAAATTCAAAACATCCGGCTACAATCATGCATCGTGCTGAATCCGCTGCCTGCATTTCATCCGCAGATCAATTCAAGCCCGCTTGACCCTTGCCGGCTGAAGGATGATACCGCGAGCGACTTTTCAAATGGTTCGGATAGCAATCACTGCTGGGGAGGGAAACCGAAAGGCGTGTTTAGTGTTCGGTTCAATGTGTGAGATCTGGGATTTCTATTAGGCCTGCACTTTATGTGAAGTGCCCGTATTCTGAGAGCTGACCTATCTATTTGCTATCTGTGCTATATAGGCTATGTAGAGGGCTGTATAGTGTTATGTCAGTGTTGAACTATTCATGTGTGTATATATTATTCACATACTGTATAAAAGATGAAATAAAAGGGAGTTTTTGTTTCGCTAGCTTGTGTGGGATATCGGTTTATTCAATATTTAAGATTGACCAAGAAATTTGAAAATAATACATGTTCTAATAAAACACATCAACATAGGTTTGTGAATGTATCTTATTTGAACAAGAAGTGAGTTCACAAAGTTTGACGAGGCTGCGATTAAAACTTTCTGGGGAATTTCGTGGTCAAAAATAAAAATTTAAATCAGCTAAATAGAATTACTCGGGCAAACTGTAAATACCTCAAAGTAAACGTAAGTGCGGTGCTTGAATTAAAGGGCTCATTCAATCCATTGTGAGAAGAACGTCCACATTAGATTAAAACTAGAAAGAGGAACTCATCATTTATAAGGTCAAGAGGTGTGACGCAGACGAGGGCGAACCAAATAAATTAATAACGCACTATGGAATATCAAGTGGATGTTCAAACTCAATAACATTTATGAATCAGAAAGAATCAATGTTTAAAGAAGCACCCTGCTGTTCCTCTTCTCTGAAGGACACTAGGCCGTTGGACTAGTCTTATGGAAAGCCACACAGCCTTCTTAACCAACAGACAAAGCGCTTTCATTAACCGCACGCATTTATTTCGTTTTTCATAAATGAGAAGAATCTGTGTGCGCTTGAGGGTCACTCAGGAAATCACTGAAATTAGTATCAGACCGGCAAAAAAGATTTACGTTGGCGAGCACAGCATTCTGCTCCTCGCACTACTTTTGTTTGTGTTGTTGCCGCTTTCTTCGAAAGGACTGATGGGCAGCACGCAATACCTCTGGTATCACAGACCGTTGTAATGTGACTCCGTTATTGTTTTTTGAGAGCAGGGAAGGAGCTCTGATCGTCCGATAGGATATGTAGGCTAAAGAAAACGTGGGTTCGAATGTCGATGCGGACCTCATTGAATTTACTTTTCCACCTAGCATCACAACTCTTCCACCTAGCATCACAACTCTTCCCCCTAGCGTCACAACTCTTCCACCTAGCATCACAACTCTTCCATCTAGCATCACAACTCTTCCACCTAGCATCACAACTCTTCCCCCTAGCATCACAACTCTTCCACCTAGCATCACAACTCTTCCACCTAGCATCACAACTGTTCCACCTAGCACCACAACTCTTCCACCTAGCATCACAACTCTTCCAACTAGCATCACAACTCTTCCACCTAGCATCACAACTCTTCCACCTAGCATCACAACTCTTCCACCTAGCATCACAACTCTTCCCCCTAGCATCACAACTCTTCCACCTAGCATCACAACTCTTCCACCTAGCATCACAACTCTTCCACCTAGCATCACAACTCTTACCCCTAGCATCACATCTCACCCTAGCCTACATTGTAGACATTGTCTCTCCTTATAGTCGCTGTAGGTATGATTTATAAGGTGTAATTTAAACACTGGCCTGTTGACTGTGCCGATGGGATTCCCCTTTACCCCAAAAAAATAACAGGAAGATGGACACGGTATTCTGGGAGTCCAAGGATTCCTTTTTTTTTTACTTCAGCAGTCTGAATTGCATTGGTCATATTTCAAGCAACACTTAATTCAACGAGATGAACTGCACAAGAACCTATGGGTTTGGCCCCCTGATTGCTGTGGTGTATTATTTAGTGGTAGGCTATTAATTATGATTGAGGAAAAAGAACACAATTGATGTTTGACAACATTAGAATAAACACAACATCCACTCTGCATGCAGCTTGAACTTGGCGATCGCTGCGAGGAATATGAAATGTCAGTTTGAGATTTGTTCTGATCTTTCTGCCGAGATCTGCCTCACGGGAGTGATATTTAATCATTCCTCATCGAAGTCTAAAAACAAACCGAATCCGAGACGGACTGCGTAGAGTTAGAGTTATGACCGCAACGTTAACAGAACATGTCTTTATTTTGACTTCAGCATCTCAAACCCCTGACAGAATCCAGCGGGTTAAATATAGAACACTCCCAGAGGCCTGCATGGCGTGCATAATGCGCAGAAATGCAAATCGACGCACTACACATTTTAAGATCAGGGTAGGCCTACTATAGAACTCCAGCATTACAGCAACATAATAGCTTAGCCTATGAAACATACATTAAGTGCTTTGGCCGGACAGGGAGCAATCCCACAAGCTGTTTGTGCTCTGAAAGTATGCAGCTTTGTGTTTATCACAGTAAGCTTTCGGAGGTTTACCCGCGCACACAGCTGTTGCATAGGTTTTAAGAAAGTAAACTGTAGGTCAGCATATTTTCTTAATAAAATCCTTCACCAATATGTTCTATAATCATATCCCTCGGAAAATAGAAATTATTTGGAAGGGTAAATGTCAGAAATCGCGTTTGTCGGGATTCGACTCTAAGGAACGCTCCAGGCTAATTTCCGACCAATCAGCGGATCTCTTACCTGATTGGTTTGGGGATTCCATCTTGCCTGTCAATCACATGCACGGCACACAGCATTATAATCGCTCCACCACACAGAGGTGCGTGAATGCAGTACTTCAGAGAAATGTAGGGAGGGAGGGACTTTAATCTTTTTGGGTTGTTGTTATCTTTAAGCTCTTACTTTCTTCACCTCTCTCTCTCTCTCTCTCTCTCTCTCTCTCTCTCTCTCTCTCTCTCTCTCTCTCTCTCTCTCTCTCTCTCTCTCTCTCTCTCTCTCTCTCTCTCTCTCTCTCTCTCTTCTCTCTCTCTCTCTCTCTCTCTCTCTCTCTCTCTCTCTCTCTCTCTCTCTCTCTCTCTCGCTCATTATAATGTTGGTGATTCATTCGTTTCCGAACCCCTCTTTAGCTGCTGCCGGTCCACACTACAACGGCAGCACTGAATTGGAGAGGTAGCTGCATTCAAATAGTGTTGTTGTTGTTGTTGTTTAGTGCTGGTGTCACTTTAGAGATTAAGGATTAGAGCTTCATCGATACTTCTCTACATGTCAACACTATTGTACATGAATGCAGTCGACTCTGTCTAACACGGTTCTTTGAAAGCGCAGATTGGACGGTGAGTTGGACGAAGAGCCGTGGAGACGAGCTGCTTATGAAGTACAACAAACGTGTGAATAAAATATGGCGACAGGGGATTTGTAGTTAAATGCATTTCGGGTACAACAATATCCTTTTAAGAGGAATATAACTTAGGATGTTTCATTCTCCGTTCTTTCTTTCTTTTTTCATTTCTTCTCTCTCTCTCTCTCTCTCTCTCTCTCTCTCTCTCTCTCTCTCTCTCTCTCTCTCTCTCTCTCTCTCTCTCTCTCTTCTCTCTTCTCTCTCTCTCTCTCTTCTCTCTCTCTCTCTCTCTCTCTCTCTCTCTCTTCTCTCTCTCTGTCTTCTCTTTTCTTTTTCCATAATGCACATTACACAGTACACAGTACTTGCCTAATGTATACACACTTACACACATGCGCATGCACACACACACACACACACACACACACACACACACACACACACACACACACACACACACACACACACACACACACACACACACACACACACACACACACACACACACACACACACACATACACACACACACAGACAGACGCACTCACACACACACAGACGCACTCACACATGCACACACTCTGCAAGAAACACATTTTCAAGGGTGAGAGAATCTAGCAATGCCATTACCACTGAACACAGTGGCTCCGGGAGAGAGAAAATGGCAGGGGGAGGGAGAGGGTGAGGGGGGAGGAGGGCGGGGGAGGGGGGGCGGGGGGAGGGGGAGGAGAGAGAGGAGGAGAGGGGGAGGGGGGATCCATCAGATTTGATGGTGTGGCGATGTAGATAATGTTCACTCTCTCAGCACCGGCTCGGAGAAGAGAACCACCAACACCTCGCCTCCGCACCTCTGGGCTCAACGCAGACGCATGGTGCATGGTGTGTGTGTGTGTGTGTGTGTGTGTGTGTGTGTGTGTGTGTGTGTGTGTGTGTGTGTGTGTGTGTGTGTGTGTGTGTGCTGTGTGTGTGTGTGTGTGTGTGTGTGTGTGTGTGTGTGTGTGTGTGTGTGTGTGTGTGTGTGTGTGTGTGTGTGTGTGTGTGTGTGTGTGTGTGTGTGTGTGTGTGTGTGTGTGTGTGTGTCTGTGTGTGTGTGCCTGTGCCTGTGCGTGCGTGTGTGTCTGTGTGTGTGTCTGTCTGTCTGTGTGTGTGTGTGTGTGTGTGTGTGTGTGTGTGTGTGTGTGTGTGTGTGTGTGTGTGTGTGTGTGTGTGTGTGTGTGTGTGTGTGTGTGTGTGTGTTTGTGTGTGTATTGGGTGAATATTGATCCCGAGCGGGCATGCAGCGACAAAAGGACGTTCAGAGCGCCGCACTGGTCGGGATCACGCCCCCCCCCCCCCCCCCCCCGACTCTGATTCAAAACGTATCGTGTTTGAATGATGGTTTCAAATGTGTTTGTGTCCAGAGGGGGCCCTTCAGACGAGAGGCTTCACACTGGACAGTGGCGAGGGACACTGCCCCCCCCCCCAGCCCACTGTCTGGTCCCTCCACCTATCAAACAGATGGGCCAACACAATCACATTATCCAGCAATAAAACTCACTCTCCATAAAAATAGAACCCCCACCCAGGCTAGTGCCCGGACCGATGGGTGTGATGGAGGACACAGCACAGACGGGTGGGTGTGATGGAGGACACAGCACAGACGGGTGGGTGTGATGGAGGACACAGCACAGACGGGTGGGTGTGATGGAGGACACAGCACAGACGGGTGGATGTGATGGAGGACACAGCACAGACGGGTGGGTGTGATGGAGGACACAGCACAGACGGGTGGGTGTGATGGAGGACACAGCACAGACGGGTGGGTGTGATGGAGGAACCCTCCTCGCCGAACCTCTGCCGGTTTTTTCGTATGTTTTGCAGAAATACGGCACAAAGACCGGCACACAAAAAAAAGAAAAAACCAAAGAACGGCAGAAAAACCGGGACGGTGCTACGGTAATTTGCGGCACAGAAACACTGGAAAACAAATGTGTTGAGGAAATGTAGATGGGCTTTAGGTCTGAAAGCCACAGCTGCTTGGCAAGCAGAAGCTGGGTGCTTTTGTCTTTTATCTTCTTCTGTAATGCGCACAGGTGCTGCTTAATTCAATTGCAGAACGTTGCCATGGTTTTACATTAATATATTTCCATGTTACCATTACGACTGTTGTCATGGAGATGATAGGACCTATTTGAACTGAAAGCAGAGATGGTTTGTATTAGGTTACTGCACTCCTCTCTCTCTCTCTCTCTCTCTCTCTCTCTCTCTCTCTCTCTCTCTTCTCTCTCTCTCTCTTCTCTCTCTCTCTCTCTCTCTCTCTCTCTCTCTCTCTCTCTCTCTCTCTCTCTCTCTCTCTCTTCTCTCTCTCTCTCTCTCTCTCTCTCTCTCTCTCTCTCTCTCTCTCTCTCTCTCTCTCTCTCTCTCTCTCTCTCTCTCTCTCTCTCTCTCTCTCTCTCTCTCTCTCTCTCTCTCTCTCTCTCTCTCTCTCTCTCTCTCCTCCCTCCCTCCCCCTGGTCACATGGTAGCCAGCTAGATTTAAGGCTTGAATCCACTGTTCATTTTCTTATACTGGGCGTAATTCTGGAACAGAGGACGCATTTCAATCATACCTTGTAGCCTAGACTTACAGGGATGGGAGGGTGTGTGTGTGTGTGTGTGTGTGTGTGTGTGTGTGTGTGTGTGTGTGTGTGTGTGTGTGTGTGTGTGTGTGTGTGTGTGTGTGTGTGTGTGTGTGTGTGTGTGTGTGTGTGCGTGTGTGTGTGTGTGTGTGTGTTAGTGGGGGGGGGGGGGGATGTTAGTGATCCACTTACAACACGCAATGCCTTCTGATACACAAATCCTACATCCCAGCTCAAAAAAGCGTAAGAAGTGTATCATGACATTGAGATTCATTTTCGCAAATGTATTATTTATTTCTTCATTTCTTTATTTATCTTTTGGTGTGTCATTTATTATTGAGACATTGCCCCCCCCCCCCCGGGGGTGATGAAGGACCAGAGATCCCCAGAGATGAGGAGGAAAAGCCACAAACTAATCAGGTGCAGAGGTCGCGGAGAACAGGAAATGGAGTTTGCTCAGAATCCAAACCCCTGATGTAAAAGGCTTGCATGCGTTCTCTATTTCTGCTCCCCCCCCTCCCCTTCCATTCTGGTTCCTCTTTTGAACATACTACTAACATCTAATCGAGACACTGTAATACCAATTAAAGTAATAGCATACTTTCATAAAATCAATACTACTCCCAGGACCCATAATTGCTTCTTTCAATCAATTTGATGCATTTTCCAGAACCAAAGGCAATGCAGGGGTATTCAATTTACTGAAGCATAGAAAAGTTGATGGAAAGCTTGTATTGGCTATTAAGGCCCTGGTTGTTTTGCTCGTCTTAAGAACGCCGCAGGAATATCTTTGGAGGGACATTCAAAGTCACCTTGTTATCTCCTGATTTTGTTTACAATCTCACCTCGGTCATTATGTAAAAAGCCGAAGAGAAACGTATTAATACGTTGGCCCGTCGGTGAAATGAGATGTGAAAATGCATTAGGTTACGCGATGGCATTGTTAAAGAAAAACACACCACTTTGGTTTGTGATAATGAATTCCTACCGGTGCCACATTCTGCCCATCAGTGGCCTGAGAGCGCTGAGGACGAGATACACACTCACAAAGACGGACGGATGGACAGAAGAAAGAATAAGGACAAACGGAAAGAGACTATTAAAAAAGGCGGAGTAGAAATATATGATACACAGATGATACACACAGATACACGTATCGGATACACACACACACACACACCCACACACTCAGATACAAACACACACACTCAGATACACACACAAACACAGATACAAACGCACACAGATACACACAAACACACACTCAGATACACACACAAACACAGATACAAACACACACAGATACACATAGACACACAAACACACACACTCAGATATACACACACACACTCAGATCCACACAAGCATACACAGACACACACAGACATGCACACACACACACACACACACACACACACACACACACACACACACACACACACACACACACACACACACACACACACACACACACACACACACACACACACACACACACACACACACACACACACAGATACACACGTACACACACAGACACACACTTTTGTAAAAGGTCCACAACAGCACTTTAAGCTGTTGAAAACACTGATCCATCAGCAAGCCCTCCGACGAGCAGGGGGAGAGGGGCGACCTACATTCAACTGCATTAACTGGCTGTACACGCTTCGTTAAAACTTCCCCAAATTCCTCGATGTACTTCAGTACAGGCCCCTCCTTCTCCGAGGCAAGGAGTAAGAAATGACACATCTCTGTTCCTCCATCTCGTTTCACCTCTGCTTATTCTTGCTTTTTGCATTGTCGGTTCCTCACACACAAACACACACGCGCACACACACACACACACAAACACATCCTTGTTTTTGCCGTTTTTTTTACTTTGTCATTCATCTTTGGTTCACAAACACACACGCGCACACACACACACACACACAAACACATCCTTGTTTTTGCCGTTTTTTTTACTTTGTCATTCATCTTTGGTTTCATTTGTTTTCCCTCTTCATATTCATTCATTTCACTCCTCTGTTGATAACCGAACCTCTGTGATGTCAGACGAGGCATTCTGCTGTTCTCAAGCAAACGCGATGTGACACGACTGATCCTCTCCCGCGTTCTGACGCTTCAGTGCGGACCTGGAGAAACGTCACAAATGTTTAGTCACGGCAGGGCGGACTTAATTAGCCTACTCTCTAGACTTGCTCGGAACTCACTGCGCCTCTCCTTCTCAAGCCACAGAGACGAGTCCGCTGACTCAATTATTACAGTCAACAGGATCGGAAATACACACAAGAAATTCAAATTTTTCTAGATTATTTTATCTTTATGTTTATTTATTAATTCATGGCATCATGAAAAAGGAAAGACTATTCCGATAAATGAGACCATAACAGATTCTTGTAGGATGAACTGAGGCATCAGCCAACTAGCCACAACTAATAACATCTAGTTTCCCGATGCATGGTTCCCATAGCGACCAGGACCACAGCATCAGCACCGCGCGTGTGTTTCAGGTGGAGAGGGCAGTACTGTAGCCACCAGATAGCATCCCTCCTAACAGACGCAGAGCGATCACAATGTTTACATACATAATAAGTAGCATAGATCGTGCCGGCGCAATAAAACTAAATCTGTTGACGCTGGAATTTTCCAGAAAGTGTCTCTTCTTTGGCGATGCTAAAATGTATGTACTGTATATATGTTTTGCTACTCATTTATTCTCAATTTGACACGTCTCATTGTTCAGCAGTTTTTAGTGAATAAACCTTTGCTACCTCCACAACACTCGGTATGAGGGAGCTTGCTTTTAAAACCTTTTGTGATCATTTGGGTTAAGATGACATGAGAAACGATCCATCAGTGCTGTCAAGAGAACGTACGACACAAACGATGGGAGGTCAACAACATTAAAAAATTTATGACTCTCTTTTTTAACTTTATTTTATTCAACCTTTATTTATCCAGCCCTGACATACAGACACATAGATATTGCACAAAGAAACACGACGAAACGTACAAACAGAGCGTGTGTACATTGCACAAAATTTGACGAAACACAAAAAGAGAGCAGAGAAAAGACAGGTTCAACAAAACATACATAACGCTGGGAAGGTGAAATTGAAAAAAAACAGGTAAGACAAGGCAAAACAGATAACGCACAAAAAAACACACTGAAACACACTGAAAGGTGTGTTAGTGAAAGCATTTACAACTGTCTAAGATCGAAGGTGTTTGAATAATTTTTTTAAATGGTTACGAGGAAAAGCAACGGATAATTTAAAGGGGTAGTTTGGACATAGGGCCTGATTCCCAAGTTAGCCCTGGAGTTCTTTATCATTGGAGACAGTTTTCAACACATTTCATTCAGTCCTTCTAGTTGCAGAGTTTGCTCGCGCTAGGCTAGCGCAAGGCAACGGTCTTAAGGCCGATTCGTACCTCCGGATCCGGACGAAATTCGTCCGTCGGCCCCAAACGTTGCCTCCGGAACTACCCTTCAAACCTCCGTCTGGTTTCAGCGTTGTTGTGGATGTTACGCAATACATCCTCTAGAGGGCAGTGACTGTCGTTTCACTAATTAACGGCGTTGACAATCGCAAACCTGATATCTGTGGAGATGATTTTGCTTTGTGTCATCCGAAATCGGCAAAAAAAGTGCAAAAAGTGTAGGCCTAGGGGCTTTGGCATGTGACACCCCTCACCGACCCGCAGATTATCTCCTCAAAATGTTGTTAAATGACCAGTTACAACTCATTGCCAAAGCAGAGGAACAATAAAATAAAAAGGTCATGTAAATAGTATAATATAAGTATAAAACGTTAAACACAATTACATATCAAATATTATACTACTCTTATCTATTTTCGCGAATGGTCTGTCTTTTGACTATACTGCCGCCTCAGTTTCCGGTGGTATTGCTCCGTTTCTCCCGGAGCACTCCGGATTCGTAAGCTCAGAGGCGACGTACCCGTTGACGGACGAAACACCTCCGGGACCGGACAAAACGGTCCGTATCCGTATTATTTACCGTAGGGTGTGAATGGGCCTTTACCCATTCCACAGTACACACGAGGCAAATCAACTATAACGCCAGACAGTCGATGTAAATGTCTGTGTTGATATAATGTTAGAAATAAAACCAACCTTGCATTGCATTGCATTTTGAGGGACTTGCTGTGGTCTCAGCAGGAGTGTTATATTCCTGGTAGTAGGCTACGGCAGTGGCGGACTGATACCTAGGTTACCGGCTCTATAATAGTTTTTTTACCTGCCTCTATCATTGCTACAGACACAGAGTACAGTGCACGAAGGAATTGTATTAGCCTATTCAATAAACAAGATATGGCAACGTTTGGAGGACGT
>OLKM01000662.1:20272-22772 GCA_900291075.1 Melanogrammus aeglefinus
ACCCGTTGACGGACGAAACACCTCCGGGACCGGACAAAACGGTCCGTATCCGTATTATTTACCGTAGGGTGTGAATGGGCCTTTACCCATTCCACAGTACACACGAGGCAAATCAACTATAACGCCAGACAGTCGATGTAAATGTCTGTGTTGATATAATGTTAGAAATAAAACCAACCTTGCATTGCATTGCATTTTGAGGGACTTGCTGTGGTCTCAGCAGGAGTGTTATATTCCTGGTAGTAGGCTACGGCAGTGGCGGACTGATACCTAGGTTACCGGCTCTATAATAGTTTTTTTACCTGCCTCTATCATTGCTACAGACACAGAGTACAGTGCACGAAGGAATTGTATTAGCCTATTCAATAAACAAGATATGGCAACGTTTGGAGGACGTATTGCGTTTGAACGATGAAAAAAAACCAGACGCGATGCGTCTGCCTTATGCTGTATTATGAAAGGGGCAAGCTTTATTAGCTAGGTTAGCCTACCAAAAATTATTACCTGTTCATCAGTGGCTGTTGGTGCATCTGAAAAGACGGATGGCAGCGCGTTCGTTTTCAGCGATGCCTTGCTCTTTAGAATGCAGGTTTCTCGAAGTCGTCCGGTCTGAAACGATCGCTACAAATTTTCCGTTTGCGAACAGTTTCCGCCGGTGTTTTGATGTCCAAGCCAGCAGCAACAAGCCACATTTAACCGCCAAATATTATTTGTCATTATTTAATGTTTTTTGTTTATATTTATGTATTCAATTTGTTTTAATATATTGAGTTTGCCACATTAGGTAGGAACCGAAGTTTCCGACATATGTACGCTTAAGATGTAACAGCCATTGTCCGGGGAAGACGTGCTCAGATTCCTCGTGTGTTGAAGTCAAGTAACAAGTTATTAAGCTAAGCAGAATAGTTCAGATGTTTTTCTTTGGGATATTTTGAAACAAGCATTTTTGCGGAAGAAACCTCATTCCCTCATGGCTATGTGCAGCCAGCGAGTTCGACGGCGAATATTGCAATGGATGATTGTGGACGGAGAGATGGCAAGGAGCAGCAATAAATCCATCAGTAACGAGAACCACGGTGTCATTTATTTCCTGGAGGGAGTGATAAAATAGTTGAGTCCTTTCTGGATCTCGCACTGGAAATTGGTTGAAACTTTGTGGTGCCCATCTCTGGCGTTTATTTGTACAATTGCTAAATGCACACTGAACCACCATGTTGCCTAGTGGTTCGTTTTCGCTTCTGTCCCGCGCTTCTCTGTTTGCCTTCTGCTGTAGTGTTTCGGTTACACAACTAACCGGGGCAAAGTAAAATTCCGCTGCTGCTGAGAAAGTAGTCCCTCAAAATGTGCTGCAAGGTTAGTTTTATTTCTAACATTATTCTATCAACACAGACATGTTTTATTAGCAGGCTAGCATTGCCCGTTGCCGTGCGCTACCCTAACACGAGCAAACTCTGCAACTAGAAGGACTGAGAAAAAAGGGTTGTAAACTGTCTCCAATGATAAAAAAAAACACCAAGGCTGTCACCAAGGAATCAGGCCCTATGTCCAAAATGCCAAACTACCCGTTTAAGATCTTTTCTTTTCCCTCCGTAGCATCCCTCTCCTCCGTTCACTTCCAAACACATGAATAATAATTCACAATCACAGAGGAGCCCCACCTCGCCGGCCCGCCGCCGTGTCGTGGTGCGGAGACGACCAAAGAGGACCGTTGGGCGATCCGTGGGAACCATTGTGTGCCTCGAACGCCTCCCCGATCCACATCCATCAAGTAAGAAGAGCTCAGATGCATCAGGGTCACCTTAAAGGACCACGAGACCGGCTTCCCCTCCACACGGCCGGCCGGGAGAGAGCCCGGGACTCTAATGAAAACGCCACTAAGATCATGTGATACGTGTATGAATGTGTGTGTGAGAGTATGTGTGTGTGTGTGTGTATGTTTGTGTGTGTGAGTGAGTGTGGAGGAGAGGAAGGGGTGTAATTCATTGAAGGGAAACTAGCTAAGTGACCGGCTGGCGATGGCTCTGCGGAGACTGTCTTCGTAGGATTACTCATCACTTGATGCTCTCTTCCCCGCGTAGTGGCGTTCTAAATTAAGGATCGCTTTGATGCGATGTTTGGCTAATAATTAACGCTGTTGGAATATTTTAATAAAGTCGTGTTCACCACGTTGTCTGACTTGTTTCTCAATTAATCGCTTACACACAAAAACATCTTTCAATTTCTTCACGTTTTTTTCTCGGTTTCCTTCTTCTTCGCTGCACGTCGCGAGCCGGTTTGACCGTGACCACCAGCACCCAGGTGACGTTTGTGCGTCGGACACCACCTGATCTTATTGTCGGGGGGGGGGGGGTGGGGGGTGGATTTCCTCGCACAAACAAATCCCCTGGTTTCGGTTGGCGTGCGGGGCTAAGCGGCAGCGTGTCACACACACGCGGCCCTGATGAAGTGAGGTGAGTAAATAAGTATGAATGAACACCCAGCTGAGTGTCGAGAGAGACAG
>OLKM01000662.1:30272-61235 GCA_900291075.1 Melanogrammus aeglefinus
CATCTGCTGGGAGCACGCCAAGGCCTCCACCAATGACTCTGAGGACACCGACTGATGTTTAGATACTTTTGGTCCTTTTCTTCCAGACGCGCAATGGTGGAGAAATGTCTCTCGGAGACTCATATAAAACCAGGTTTGGTTCTCATCCGTCTCCAACGTGGCTGCGCCTTTGGTTTGGAATCATTCGGCAGGTTTTCTAAATCAAAACACTAATAAATGCGCCCGGTGTGAAATGACACGGCAGAAAATGGCCGCTCTGCGCGATATTGTATCATAGCGCGGCCGTAACAAAGACCCGATCCATTGGAGGGCTTTGACAGTGAGACTGACGCGCTACCAAAGGAATGGGTGACCTGCAGCCGACAGGGGCAAGGCTGAATATGTTCAGACGTGTCACAAAGCAAGAGACTCTGCAACAGGCTCTGAGATCCTGTTCATACAAGTAAAAAAAGGTTTTAAAATAAGGTATTAAACTGTGCAAGCTCCCCTCCTAAAATGGCACCAATTCAGCGTTCAGAACCAAGTAGTACATTGGTAGGATTGATATGGTAACATTTTGACCCTGGTTCTTTCTCGTTGCAAGTTGATCAGGGTATTAAGAGCGATCTGGTGATTTGTAACCTTAAGCACCAGGCGGAGGTAATTCATGTCAGCCATGTCAAAAAAAATCAACTGATTGAATCTCCCTGATCCTTTGTAGAATCTCAATCAATCGTCAGGGCAGTCTTCCTTTGGTTAGAATATGCTGCAGGTCTTTGGCCAAAAAGTTGCGGGTTCAAACCCTCTGTGTCCACAGTCTGACCTGAAGGCGTCCTTGAGCAAGACGCCTGTAGCGTCTCATCAACGACATGGTTCTAAAAAAAATCTGCTCTCCCTCCTTGTTGGATGAAAGGTACTCCAAACCGTCTGTCTCAGCATACTCCCTCCCTGCTCATCTGCTCTCTACACCTTGGCCCCCTCGATAGACAGCTGAAGAATAAGTCCAGCCTCCAGGCCTCCCGGTTCCCTCGGTCAAATGTCTTTGGGAAATAATATGCTTATAAATGATCGAACATATCAAACTCTGGAGGTGGCGAAGAAGTAAAAGCTGCGTCACGTGTTATTTCCCGTAGACATTCGACAGAGGGAACCAGATCTTTGGAGGCGGGACTTATTCTTCACAGGTCTATGATGAGAGACCCTCCCAACCAAGCCCACGCTCTATCTCTCTAACTTGACTACTTTACCTCTCTCCTCCTCGCTATTCTTCATTCTCTCAAGTCTCAACTTTAATGAACTCCCCCCCCCCCCCCCTCAACAAGGTGGGAAGGAGGTGGGAAAGCGTACAGGTTTGATTGGAGCATCAACACCATTTTCTTTCCACTTAATTCAGTTCTAACTAAAGTAAGTTTGACAAAAAGTTTTGACAATGGAAAGAATAATGCCCCCCTCCGCCCCCCCCCCCCCCCCCCCCCCCCAGGGCTGTGGACTAATGAAGTCCCGGGCTGGTGGTGTAGTATGAAACTCCGCTACAGTAATTGAATGTATTCTAATGAGTAGCGCTGGCCTGTTCAGCCGTTCCCGAAGCCAACACAGAGCTGTTGCTGAATCCTCAACGATTACAGTCCCTGTGAATCGTTATAACTAATGAAATGCAAGCAATTAAAGAGAAAGCCTGATCAAATTGAGCCCGGACTGTCAGTCAAACGGGGCTGACAAGTAATTGAAAATGGCCGCTAGCTCCGGCGCTCTGTAATGTGAATCCGTTTAAAATTACGCCCGCCCCCCCCCCCCCCAGATCAGTTTCCACCAGATGACGGTAAACTACATGATGCTTCATCAGGTAATTGACTCAACAAAGACCTTTTCTAATACTTGCGTTGGGGGGAAAAAAAAGAAAAAAAAAAAAGGCTGTTCTTAACATGATTAATGCTCAATTATTCATCAGGTTGACTTTCAGCTTCTTAAATAGCAGCGAGCGATTCAGCTGTCGCCGTGTGAATGTCGATGAGGACGGGACGAAGGCCAGAGGTGACGTAGCTGCTCCACCCTGTTTGATCGCTGTCTCCATCAGGCCTCCTCCTTTGTGGGCGATGCCACCGGACCCTCTCCACCCTCTGACTCCACCCTGACGGCCACCCGAACGCACAGGGCTGCTCCACCCCAGGACCCCGACAGAGGGTGACGGAGGTTAGACACCCCACCCGGCACTCCTGCCCCACTCTGGGATCAGCAGGCATTCAGGAAGGTCATTACTCCTAGATGTATAAAATAACGAATAATAACAAATAACAGGTTTTCTCGTGCAATGACTCAATTTGTTGGGAGTTCACAGATGATCTTTTGTGGACTATGCGCCTTCCACTGTGGCCCGGTGGCACCCAATGTTTTATTTATTCTGAAGGCAGCGAGGGGGTGGGATAGGGTGTCTCACCGGGAGGATAATATGCATGTTCTTATTGGACGCTGACAAGCACACAGGATCAGGAACCTAAACGCTCCCAATCCCTTTAATCGCACAGCAGAGAGAGAGAGAGAGAGAGAGAGAGAGAGAGAGAGAGAGAGAGAGAGAGAGAGAGAGAGAGAGAGAGAGAGAGAGAGAGAGAGAGAGAGAGAGAGAGAGAGAGGAGAGAGAGAGAGAGAGAGAGAGAGAGAGAGAGAGAGAGAGAGAGAGAGAGAGAGAGAGAGAGAGAGAGAGAGAGAGAGAGAGAGAGAGAGAGAGAGAGAGAGAGAGAGAGAGAGAGAGAGAGAGAGAGAGAGAGAGAGAGAGAGAGAGAGAGAGAGAGAGAGAGAGAGAGAGAGAGAGAGAGAGAGAGAGAGAGAGAGAGAGAGAGAGACAGACAGACAGAGAGAGAGAGAGACAGACAGAGGAAAAGGGAGAGAGACTGAGACAGAGAGAGAGAGAGAGAGAGAGAGAGAGAGAGAGAGAGAGAGAGAGAGAGAGAGAGAGAGAGAGAGAGAGAGAGAGAGACAGAGAGAGAGAGAGAGACAGAGAGACAGACAGACAGACAGACAGACAGACAGACAGACAGAGAGAGAGAGAGAGAGAGAGAGAGAGAGAGAGAGAGAGAGAGAGAGAGAGAGAGAGAGAGAGAGAGAGAGAGAGAGAGAGAGAGAGAGAGAGAGAGAGAGAGAGAGAGAGAGAGAGAGAGAGAGAGAGAGAGAGAGAGAGAGAGAGAGAGAGAGAGAGAGAGAGAGAGAGAGACTGAGAGAGAGAGAGAGACTGAGAGAGAGAGGGACAGAGACAGAGCCAGAGGAAAAGGGAGAGGGAGAGAGACAGAGACAGAGACAGAGGGGGGACCGAGACAGAGGGAGAGAGAGAGAAAATAAAAGAGAAAAGACAGAAAAATGAGAGATGAGAAGAGAGGACAAGAGAGAGAAAGAGAGATAGCAACTGAGAGGGTGAGGGACAGAGAGAGACAGGTTGAGGGAGAGAGGCAGAAAGAGAGAGAGGGGGAGTGAGATAAGCAGAGAAACAGAGACGGCGACACACACAAACACAGGGAAATAGGGGGGGATAGAGACAGAGTGAGAGAGCGAGCGAGAGAGAGAGAGAGAAGGCCCATGGCATGGCAGATACAGGTCATTATTGCCTCGTAGATGAACTAAGTGACAATAATTGAGTTAAGAGGGGAAACAAATGATGTCATGGGAGCGTGATGCGGAAGGGTCTCAACTGATTTATTTTCCAAAACAATACATGCCACAGCGAATCAGGTCTATTGGCCGCTGGGGGAGGGGACCAATCAAACGGCAAGGGGGCGGGGCTTACACACCAAAGGCTGACTGTATGAGTGACACAGAAAATGTTGAACATTAAAATGATAAAATCGACTTACCACAAAACATTTTTTGATCCAAAAGCAATTCAATCTGAAGCCAGGGGCCAATAAATAAAAGGAAATATTGATTGAGTATTGAAGGGAAGTTCATTAATCAAGAGGCAATTCAATTACTTTTTGTCATGTCATATGTTACTCGATATATTAATTCGACCACTTGCGTTAAATTAAACCAACCATATTCCTAGGGTTTTCAAGCACAGCAGACAACTGTGTAAGTCATTTTAGTTATTATGGTGAGCATAGTTTCACCCATGCATATGTAAACTTATGGCGCGTTTCCACTGCAGGGTGCGGTTCGGTCCGGTTCGCCTCAGTCCGGTAGGGAGGGGGCGGTATAGCCCAGCTCAGTTCCGACGTCGCGTTTCCACCGCCAACAGTACCCTTTATGGTAGGCCGGATGTCGATCGCCGCGGCAGCTACGTAAACATCGTGACATCATAGCAGCGCAGAGGAGAATGCAGAGGAACGTCTCCACCTCCTTGTTCGCCCAAGCAAGCGTTTTACGCGACATGTTCTCAGCGTCCAGGGTGAACTGCAGCATGGAGGAGAAAGTGATTGTTGCCGTTTGTGATTCCCGGAGCTCTATATAATAGTATATAATATATGTATGTATAATATCGCGGCCAAAAGTTCTGTGTGCCTTCGGATGGATGAGGGATTGGGCTTCTTTGTTTGTTTGATTGTTTACCGGCGTTGCTATAGGTTTCCGGTCTTGTGTGTTCCAACGGTTTATTAGGTAGGCCCATAATAAATCTCTGTCTAATCAATACTTCATTCACTGCCTCTTCCGTGGTCATTACAATATTATGAATAGACTGCATCGGGTCCTCCGACGTCTCTTCCTCTTCCACAAAAGGTAAAGACAAGGCAATGGTGGTTATCGTGTTGTTGCGCGACAAATTCGACAAAACTTGCACAGCGACAGATTATGATTTGTGGCGCGACAAAACTTCGGTGACAACACGAACGGGCGACAAATGTCGCGTTTGGTGTGAACGCAGGCTACTGTTTGTTTGTTTTACCCCACGTCACCCGGGAGTGACGATTCTGTCAACCAATCAACCGAGGGGGGTGTGTAGATCGAATTTTCCGGCACCCTTTCAGGTGTCTCAGTACCCCAACGGAGGAGTACTGAAGACAAGGGCAAAGCGAGTACGGCTCAGTCCGGGTCACGCCCACTTTCGGCGGTGGAAACGCAAAACTTACCGCACTTTTGCGAACCGAACCGTACCGCACCCTGCAGTGGAAACGCGCCATAAAGCACGCCTCATGCATTTTGTATAGATCCATTCCATTTGTTCTGCAGCCGAATGTGTCTTTCCTGCCTGCTGTGGCTTTGTCCCTTTCTCTTATGATTGTGTTCTCCTACAGGGTTACCTCTCTCTGTACAAGGTTTCATAAAGTCTAATATAGTGAAATTATATCAGCTTTAAAGTCTTTAACTGATATTTAAATCACTTGCAGAAACCACTCTCATCGATCCAACTATTTTGATTCTAATCCTTTCTGCGTGTTATTTCTGTCTTGACGTAACATGTCTTTGGGGAAAGACAGCACAGTTCTCAAGAGCGCTTGTCAAACTCTAGATCCATTTTGGAAGAAAATACTTGATTATTTTCTCTGGTATATGCTAGAGTTGCAGACTTTTACATTTTTCTAATAATTGTACGCCAGGCATGGATTTAATCTGTATGAAAGCTTAACACATTTTACTTTACTTTAACTCTACTTAGTACTACAAAGTGGTTGAGACAATATTTTGCCCATAAATCCCACATATCTCAATTGCAAGAGGATATCCTAAGACATCCTAAGATATTTCTTTCAACGAAGGTTTCCTCATTGTCCCATCGAGTTTATTAGGGATTATATACGCAATTCGGGGTACTTACATTTTTAATGAGCTATAGAGATTGCTCTTGAAAAAGGCTCTATAAATGCGATTCATTCATTTGTAATTATTGCTTGTCTTTTATCATCGCCGTTATAACATACACACCGCTTCACCCAGACACACATGATGAAGATACTCTTAGTTCCATGTTCAAGCGGTCGCAGTCTGGGTCGCGGCGGTGGTGACCTCACAGGAGGAAGGAGAAGAGGAAGAGGTAGAGAAAAATCATTTGAAAAAATAACATAAGAAATCCGGCGTGCGGCATAAAGGAAAAAAAGCTCTGAAGGACGCGCTTGTGGTGGAGAATTTGTTGACATTCAACTGTTGAAAACTCGGTCTTTTCCGACGTGGAAAAAAAAAAGAGAGAAATGATTTAAGTGACAAAGGTCCAGGCGCCGACCGTCCATTGTCCAGTGAGCGACTCCGCAGAAGAGGGAACTAATTGCGTGAAGGAGGAAAAGTGGCCACAATTATTTCCCCATAATGGCACAGATGCATCCATTAAAAAAGAAAAGAAAATACAGTTACTTCAGATGAAGTTTACTTGAATATGCCTGAGTGGAGTGTCTTTGAATGTGCAAGTGTTTGTTTTTCTCTGCTTCTGCAGAATGTCTTCCATGCATCGCCTATGGGCGCGCTTGCACTTATATAATGCCCCTCGCTGAGTGTATAGTCGGCAGCGTTGAGTAGTTCTTACAGAGTACAACAGTAGGAAAGTTCTCCTGGGTCCTGCATGCTGCGTGCCGTTCACCCCTACGTGACTCATTCCAAGCGGCAGTACTCAGAGAGTTACGCTACACGAGGACTACACCCGTAGCTTCTGGATGTCTCAGGACGTTCTGGAAGAGGATAACTCTTAACCATTTACGACGAAGCAGAAATGGTTGGCCGCTAAGAATTCGCTGACTATGTGGATTTAAAGATCAGATCCGTTTCATTATCCATATGTGAAGAATGTGTCAAAACCCTTGAACCCACTTTCTTTCTCACGACGGAAAGCGCGCCGATTTTGCACTGCAAAGTTTGACCCAGAACCCCTATCTCCGACGCCGGACAGTCTAAAGGTTAGGAGGTTTACCTCCCGTCCCTCACTCGTTCTTCAGCCTACTTTGGCTGAGAAGCGAGAGACACCGACACTGACCCACATCCGGGGCCGCCGGAACGCCCCCGCTAAAGCTGTAACGCACGGAAAGTTTCTGCGTTTGGTTAAGTCTGTAGGTGTTGTGCAAGATGGCGCCTGTAGCAGAACGATGACTCATGGAGTCAGGTATGACTCAGGAGGTTCGACGACGGAGGCAGGGTGACGCTCTGCGGTACCGGTTCTTAATATACATCCACGTAACCGGACACACACGCACACACGCTGTGTTTCAGGGCTGCTCCCTTCCTCCGCTTTCTGATTGCAGATCAGGTAAGACTGCAGACATAGAGGGTTTGAACCCACAACCTTTTGGCTAGGATTCAAAGACCCGCAACATATTCTCCCCAAAGGAAGATTACCCCCGACGATTGATTGAGATTCTAAAAAGGATCAGCGAGAATCAGTCAATCAGTTGATTTTGGACTTGGCAGACATGAATTCAGATGTTGATGGGGAGGACGGTTTTCCAATTGCTGCTGCAAGACTTGTTGCTTATCTGACCGAGGCTTGATGTGAATGACGGTTGCCAGGGGAGACGCTAGGGAGGAGCTTGTCAAAGAGGCACTCATGCCGCAGCGAGAGAGAGGCGTCTAGCTTAGGAGGCTAGCTAACAGGGTTAACACAGCTAACGGTACATCAGGAAACCTGGCTTTAGCCCCCAGGCCTAAAACATAAGCTGGATATTTAGTATGACGATGTGCTGAGTTGAGATTAAACAGCCGATATAATTATGCCGTGTTTAACATGTGATCAAAGAGGGAGTGATCCGACTGGCTGTAGGTTCAGAAATAGATAAAAAGCCACGGTGCCATTATTGCAACGCAGGGGCGGTTCTAGTGGGGGGGGGGGATTGATAATATATCATACTGACTTTGTTGCTGTTGGTGATGTATGATACTGAGTGGTTTGATGTCAGTGAAGGAAACCTAAAAGGTTGTAAGATTGAGAATTGCTTTAACCAGTGAAACATTTCAAATGTATAATATTGCAGTAACTGAAGGAAACACTTAATACTATGCTACTGAAATAAATGCTGTAACGGGGAAGAAAGCCAATTATTGTATATTGTGTTTTTGAATGCCGTTACTTAGTACTAAACTAAATATTTTTGCATCCCGGGTACAATGTGCCCCCCCCCTGAAATTGGGCTACAACTGCCCCTCGTGCAAAGGTAACCTAACGTAAAACCATTAGCATTTAAAACAGCCTGGCCCTAGCATCTTATGGTTTCGTTACCAGGCAATGCATTCTGGGTATTAAAAAAAAGTGTGATGTACTGATGTTCTGATTACTTGTTATGGTAAGCGATTCCTATTGTTCCCCAGAACCCAATTATAGAACAAAGCTGTGCTTATTGAAAGGCGGTTCAGCTCAGGAAAATGTATGGCCAAAAGGAAACACAATGTTAGCTGTGTGCTGCACTTTCCATTGTTAGAAAGACCCACCTCAGAAAACACATGCAAACACACACACGCACACACGCACACATGCACGCACGCACACGCACACACATACACAAGCATGTAGGTTAGAACAACTGGCAACACACACACACACACACACACACACACGCACCAACGACACACGCACACGCAACACGCACACGCACACACGCACGCACACGCACACATGCACGCACGCACACGCACACACATACACAAGCATGTAGGTTAGAACAACTGGCACACACACACACCACACACACCACACACACCACACACGCATGCAGGCACAACACACTCACACACACACACACACACACACACACACACACACACACACACACACACACACATACTTTGAATAACATTGCGGGTGTGATTTGTGTGTTTGCACTTTTTTGAAATACCTTTGGGAAAATCTGCTTCTGGGTCACAGCAGGGAGGAAGGCAGGTAGCTGTATAGGAATAAGGTTCTGCATTTGACTTTCAGATCCATTGTTTACATACACTGTGCTACAGGCCTACCTGCACACCCTTAATGACGTTAACCGAGTGGATCCCGTTAATGACGCCTCTCCCTGTGAAGCATCTTACGGTAATACTGTAACTGGGAAATTGTTCCATTTGTAATTTTGAATGAGTAAATAAATAAGAAATAAAAAAAATATTTACTTATATAATAAATAAATAAATAAATAAATAAATAAAAGTCCTCCAGTAAATCGAAAAATAAATATAGAAATAAAATGATTTTTCAGCAACCCTTGGATCTAGATTAAGTATCAATTAGATGATAAGCTGGTACATCTGTGGGTAGGACCGCGTGGCCTAATGGATAAGGCGTCTGACTTCGAATCAGAAGATTGAGGGTTCGAGTCCCTTCGTGGTCGCATTTTTTTATTTTATTTTTTAATTTCCCCCTGGGATCAATAAAGAATCTTTCTATCTATCTACAGAGCGCGTCTACAGAGAACATTGGCATTCTCTATTGAGACCTACTTTATCAAACTTGGTTGCAGTTCCATTATAATTCCACTGGGGTGATCGCCCGAGTGCATATTGAATGGGGGTCTAATGGGGCTAGAGGGCTAAATGGATGTCTTTCACCTGCTTGTAATCTTGGGGGGGGGGGGGGGGGGGGGGGGGGTGCTTCTTGTTTTCGACCCAGAGCGACTCCACCACAGAAAACTAATTTTCACGAGTGGATGAGGCCTTCCGAAGAGTGTTACAGCGGCCGGTCTACTTGATTTGAAACCTTTACAGGCTCTTTCTTTTTACAGTTTACATCGCTGGCCGTGTTTGCGTCGGCCAATCACTTGTGACAGACCCCCGTCTCCACTTATGGGATTGGTCGTAACAAATCCGAAGTGAAAGACAGGGATACGCCCACAGCATCCAGCGCTAGACTGACGTCAGACTTTAGATATTAATCTCCAATCGGATTGGTGAGAGTCAGGTTTTTTCCTCTCAGCCACAAACGACCCCAGTTCTATCCGTGGTCATCACTGAGCGAGACGCCTGTCCCTCCCTGCCTGTTAATTACACCTGAAGTGTAATTAACAGCAGAGGCCGCCCACGTCCGGCCTCTGCTGACGTTCCCCCGCGTGGCGAACACACAAACACACGGGCGTACGCGCTGTCAACGGCGCGTCCTGGCCGCGGGCCGATCCACTTTGTATATTCAGGTCAGTGGCTTCATCAAACGTAATGGGAGAGCGGTGAATTATGAATGAAGAGCCACTCAGAGCAGCAGGCAGGGAGGAGACGGCCCCCAAAGAAAGAGAAAGGATGGAGGATTATCTGTCCACACGTCCCTGGAACCGAGGGATCAACGGGATCACCAGAGGGGGGGGGGGGGGGGAGGGTGTGTTGTGTGTGTGTGTGTGTGTGTGTGTGTGTGGTGTGTGTGTGTGTGTGTGTGTGTGTGTGTGTGTGTGTGTGTGTGTGTGTGTGTGTGTGTGTGACAGATTAACACAAATTACGAGAAAATTGTGCACGCTAAAATCAAGAATCAAATCCAGATTGTCTGGATTGGGTTGTAACAACGCAGAAAACACCTCAAAAAAGGATGGTATACTATAGACATCACATGATAGAAGGGGGCCTTTGAAGATCCATATTGAAATGGGTGACTGGTGGTGGATGATTGGACAGCAGCTGTAGATTGAGCATTCCATAGGTTTGACTCGTGTCTCCTAACTAGTTGAAAGCTGACTGTGATGTGTGTGATCAAGTCATCATTTTTCTCTTGTTGTGTTTGACCGAGCACAATTGAACCTAGGTTCGGTTGGAGGCGACGACACAAAACAATGAGGTGGTGTGTGCGTTCACAGAGCCCGGTAAAATACTTATTACACGAGGAGACGCTGAGTTCTGCTGCTGTAGCTTTAATGAAAACAAGCGAGCGGCTCGGCTGAGAGCTGTGATGGAATATGACAGAGTGGTTTCATAAACACGCGGTTATCAGCAGTGCATTTCACTGGCGGAAGGAATATGAACAATTTGTATGCGGGTCCAGCAAACAATGGTTTAGAAGAAGTGTATTGGGAGGTGTAGTGGGAGAACCGATGGAACTCGGGGTTTACACACTATAACCCATAAGTCTTGTGCGTTTGGGCCGACCGTCCAGACGGATCCGGCGTTTTGGCACTTTTCTGAAACCAGGTCCCAGAGTAGATAACTTACGGACCTATGCGTTTTCGTGTTAGGATTCGTGCGGACAACTGAAATGCTAACTAATAAATACTAAAAAATGTAAAAAATAAATGAAAAATAATAATAATTCATCGCAACCATAACGTCACCAGCTGAGTTGGGTCTGTCTGCGTCCTGCAAGACGGTCGGAGGCGTAACTTGTAGTAGGAGGAGTAACTTGCACTAGGAGGCGTAACCTGTAGTAGGAGGCGTAACTTGTAGTAGGAGGAGGCGTAACTTGTAGTAGGAGGCGTAACTTGTAGTCAGGCGTGTCTAGTACTTTTCTAAATCGCGGAAGTGATCTGTATGTAGCAGTGGTGCGCGGGTACATAAATGACCGGTAATAAATGACTGGTAAATTGACTTACCGTCATGAATATCGGAAGACCCGACTTCAATGAAGATCTCGTGTGAACCGTGATTTACAACGCTTTTTGTTTACCGCGAAAAGAGAAAGATCTCGCGTGGACCGCGATTTAGAAAAGAACAAGTTACGCCTCCTAGTGCAAGTTACGCCTCCGTCTTGCAGGACGCAGACAGATACTATTGGACCAGCCGGGCGACGTTAGGGTTGCATTGAATCATTATTTTTTTGGATTTGTATTATTTTTGTAGCTTTAAACACAGGCTCTTGGTAAATTGAATTACTACCTTTACATTAAAAAGAACTTCTGCTCAATCTAAAAGGTTGAACAACTGTTTTCTCCCCCTCGACTGAATGTTTGTATAGCAGCGCGCAGGATGGACGCTTGCAGGCTTGATGCGCTCCACTTTTTTTTGTAGCGAACCAGCGCCTTGAATATGTATTACAGCGTTTTTACCACTCAATGTGTTTCCGTAATGAGTCCATCTTTACAGAGATATTCCTGAAACGCATCAACGGAAAGCGGAGGGGAAAAGATCGTTTTCGCCCGTAGTGACGGGGCCTAAAGGTACGGCCACACCAAAAGCGTTACCCGCGTATCACGCATATAGAATCGGCAATTTTTCCATAGGGAACCATTGGTTTACGCGCGTATGAGACGCGTACATGCGTTACACGCGTATAAGCAACATTTTACTCGCGTTAGGCGCGTATGAGGCGCGTACATATACGCGCGTACATATACGCGCGTACATATACGCGCGTACATATACGCGCGTACATATACGCGCGTACGAGGAGTTCAAAAAATTGAACTTTTTACGCGCGTACGCGCCGCAATAGCCAATCAGCGTTGAGCTTGACCCGACGTCACTGGCAGAGAGACGTAGAGGACAGAACCGCAATGGAGGACCAAAACCTCATCATTGCAGTGTGCAGCCGTCCTGTCCTGTACAACACCAGGATTGTGTTGTACCGGGACAGGAACAAGAAAGAGAGGGCGTGGGTCGACGTGGCCGAGGAAACTGGCTGTCCTGTTAAGATCAGTGAATGTTTCAGCAAAAGAAAAATGGCGGCGGGGGGGGGGAGTTTTGGGCGGTCTCATCTACGCGCGTTACGTGCGTATCTGACCATTTTTGACACAAAATGGTCAAGCAACATTTTAGCTGCGTTACGCGCGTACATGGTACGCGAGGTACGCGCTTGGTGTGTTCGCGGCATAAGGCTATGTGGCTATATGACGGCCATCTTGAGGATTGTCACTTAGCCTCTCCTTTGACTGCTCAGAACTAAAAGTCTCTTTGAGTTGAAGTCATTTAGTGAAGTATTCACTGATGTGGATTGAGCCCTTTGAGCCAGTACCTGTGATTAAGGGGCTATACAAATTGAATTGAATTGAATTAATTGGACGCATACTTTTGATTGATGGTTTGGTTTTGATTGTTGGATTTAATCGCTTGAATGTTAAATCCTCCTATACGTTGACCTATACATTGGCTATCTTTTTCAAACGCACCACCTCCACCTTTTCTCCTCCCTTCCGACATCACTTCCTGTGCGTGGATTATATATAAGTATATAAGTACATCTGTAGTGATCAGTGGGCCCTAACGATGCAAACCACAACCACAGAACCGCAGAAAGGGGAGCCGAGCATGACGTAAAGACACCGAGGAACACTTCAGGAAAATCCTACAAATGAATCCCCACAACGCAAAGCATTCACATGTTGTCACGAGTTGCATTCGGCCCTTGGAAGAGCACGCTGATGAAGACGACGGGAATGGCGTGTAGGAGAAGGAACTGCATGTGGTTAATGTTTATCCCAGCTGCTATGGGCGCAGTAATTACTGGGATCATAAAGCGCGGTATTCACCACTTCATTCAGCATCGTCAGAAAGCATCGTATTGATCGCGATCATCCAAAACATCATGGGCTGGGAGGAAGTGACTGTTTCACGCGATCGATGAGGATATTTCAATGGGCGATTGATTTTTGTTTTTTATGAAGAATTCATTCCATTTTTCACCCAGAATGAATGACCTCGTGGTGGAATCATGTAGAATTCGGACTCTTTTAGGTAAAGAAAATAACATCTACCAATATGTTTGTCTGTGATAAAAGAAAACTATAAATATATTATGTAGAATTAGCGTCGCGGAACTCAAAAACAAAAACCTTTATATATTTTTCTCTTTAACAAAGCGTTTAAGCCACAATGTCAAGGCTGCACAGAAGAACCGCCTGGACGTCTCGGACCACAGGCCCTCCCTCACCCCTCGTCAGATAAGCGTCTCTGGGCCGCCCGGTGGTCCGCCAGCTTCTCAGACGCTGTCAGACGCCGTTTGAAGGATCTCATCTCTCCCCCCTCCTCTCCTCACCCTGCACCGCTGGATCAGGGAGACGAGCTGGAGAGAGAGGAGAACTGGAGCAGGGAACCAGGAGATGAAGGGCCCTCCTGAAGGAGGAGGAGGAGGAGGAGGAGGAGGATGAGGAGAGGAGGAGGAGGAGGAGGAGGAGGAAGGAAAGGAGGAGGAGGAAGCAGAGGAGGAGGAGGAGGGAAAAGAGGAGGAGGGGGAGGAGGAGGAGGAGGAAGGAAAAGAGGAGGAGGAGGAGGAGGAGGAAGGAAAAGAGGAGGAGGATGAGGAGGAAGGAGGAGGAGGGAAAAGAGGAGGAAGAGGAGGGAAAAGAGGAGGATAAGGAGGAGGAGGATAAGGAGGAGGAGGATAAGGAGGAGGAGGGAAAAGAGAAGGAGGATAAGGAGGAGGAAGCAGAGGAGGAGGAGGATAGAAGGGGTGGAGGTGGAGGAAGAGGAGGATAAAGAAGGAAGGAGAGAAGAAAATAATGAGGAAGAGGGGGTGAGAAGGAGGTGGAGGAGGAAGGCTGCATCTCATTCCTGACGAGATCCAGATCCCCCATCTCCACCTCCTCCTCCACCTCCACCTGCCTGGCGGGGCGACGAGGGCGGGGTGGAGGAGGAGATGAAGTGGGAAACCATAAGAGAAGAAGCAGAGGAGGGGGAGGAGATGGAGAAGGGGGGTGCTGGGGGGAGAGGTGAAAAGACGGATGGAGTCTTCCTCGGAGAAGACAAGGAGGATTCTGATGAAGGTGGTGCCGGTAGGGTGGGGAGGGAGAAGAGAGGGGAGGAATAAAAGACATGGAGATGGAGGGGGGGGAGAGAGGTGTGTGTGGGTGTGGGGGGGTTGGGGCTGGGTGGGGGTGTTGTGCATAGAGGGTAGGAGAAGGAATGAGGTAAGAGGAAGGGGGGCTGGGGGAGAGTTGGGGGGGGGGGGGGGGGGGTCGGGTCTAACTCCGGCATAAAAGTAAATTCAAATGCATTATTCATGGGTCTCTGTGTCAAAATATCATTTACGTGTGCGGTGTTGACTCATGGCTCGTAAAATGAGAAGGACATGAAAAGAGAGCGAAGGGAAGGTAGAAAATAAACAAGTCGGGGGGCTTCCATTCTCATCTCGTGGCCTGAAAATAAAGAAAGAAAGAAAAAACAACTCCTGCGCGCTCTCCGTCGCGTTATTAGATATCAATTATTTATTGCTCCCTCTGTTTACCGTTTTTTATGTGTGTAATAAGCTGCCATCTTGTCAGAGAGAGAGGGAAAGTATTCGATTTGGTCTTCAAAGTCACAGGGTTTGGGAGCGGACTTCAATTTAGAATTTTCCCAAACCGGATGTGAAAGTGTCCCGATCGCATCGTGGTGGAAACCGAATGTATTTATTTATTGCTCACCTAAATAAGGACCATGTCGACGGACAGCCGTAGCGATCCAGTTCAGCTCTAGACCACAGCACCCCCTAGAGGGAACATCCGGTACTACTAGGTGGTTCTCTGTTATTCTCCCATCCTGCCCCATGGTGCTGCTCACCTATAGTATATTCCAATAATAGAACCCCTGGTCGACGAAAATCTGAATCTGCTGCTGTATGATGTTATAGTTGAAAGTAAAACGAATATAGCAACTTAATATGACGGGCACCAGCCTAGCAAACCATAGACAGGAAGGAGGCACAATAAATCGAAACACAAAGACGATAAGTATAAATGTAATATTTAACATAGCACAGAATATAGTGTACGTCTTTCACTGACAATAATCTGGAAGATACCCGGTACTGCCCGCATGTACCGCTCACCAACCTGATCCCCATATCTCATCACTTGCATTTTCATTTTTTTTTATTGGTGGTCAAAAAAAAAAGGAGATGAGATTGAGCCTCGTCTTCATATGGTGTCCATACTTCCATACTGGGTGTGTGTAGGGTGAGTGTGTGTGTAGGGTGTGGTTGTGAGGGTGCGGGTGTGTGTAGGGTGAGTGTGTGTGTAGGGTGTGGTTGTGTGTAGGGTGTGGTTGTGAGGGTGCGGGTGTGTGTAGGGTGAGTGTGTGTGTAGGGTGTGGTTGTGTGTAGGGTGCGGCCACATATGACCTGCTCCACTTTTATTTTGATTTATAGCGCCGGTGGACGGCGTCATCACGGGATCGCTTCATCTTCCCTCCTTTATTACAACACATTTGTTTTCATTTTGCTCCCAAGGACTGGGCTGAATGCATTACCGGGTCCCCAGGGGGCCGCGGGGCCCGGGGCCCTCAGCCGTGGGAGACAACGGGATGACGGAGGGGTTCTCTGGGCGCGCTCCATCATTAGCTGCGTTAGCAATATTCCTGCGCGGTGAATATTACGCTGGTGGCGGGGCCGCCGCCATCGCTCACGCCATCGCCGCGGTTAAGGAGCCATGTTGGTTTCCGTGAGGGTAGTAGTTAGTAGTCCGAGGGGGGGAGGGGGGGGGCGTTCGGCGGAGTCATCACTAAACCCGCTCTTGTGACGCCGGTAACGGTCGTGGACGTTTCCAGTGGTCAGATGTTAGCGGTGGGAGGCTAGGAGGGAGGGAGGGGGGGTTCGGATTGGAAACCATGGAGATGGTTCCTTCCTGCACCACAACGGACCCAGATACCGCCGGCGTTCTGCGTTCAGGTGAGGGCCAACACCCTCACCTGTATTAGCCCCGCCTCCCTCCCCCTTCAATTTGAGGGGTACCCCCGCTGGGTGACTGCTGCGTGGCCCCGACCCCCCACCCCCCCCACCAAAGAGCCCCCCCCCAACCCCCCAAAGAGCCCCCCCCACCCCCACCAAAGAGCCCCCCTCCTCCCCAAAGAGCCCCCCCACCCCCCCAAAGAGCCCTTGTCTTCTGTAATTTAGACGCGAGCGTCTCTTCCCTGCTCCCTCTCCTGCAGTCGTTTGAGGATGCCTGGAGGGCTTGGGGGGGGGGGGGTAAAGTAGGACACAAAATCAGATTGTGTCTCGGGGAGACCACTAGGAGCAGGGAGGGACATTAAGGTGCAGGATGATAGGGCAATTGAGTTTAGCATAGAGGGGTCAGAGGCAGGGTAATGCGGAGTGTAATGCATGATTAACTGGGGGAGACGCCAAGGGGCGGGGCTTAGAGGTCAGGGGGCGGGGCTCACCAGACGCACTTGTTTAGGGACTGTGGTAATATGAAGGGAGGGGGGGGGGGGGGGGCAAGGGGAATTATGGTCATTCATCATCACAGAGCCTCATGAGCCACGAGATGATTGCTTTCCGGGGGGGGGGGGGGGCGGGGCTTCTCACCGCACGGAGACAGATTCTAATCACATTCAGATCAAGGCCTGATTTCGGGTTGTCTTCATGTAATTATTGGATGCTGTTCATACCCATGCCCGATGTATTGAACTGAGCTTGAAAGGCTGTATTTGTTCTCTTCATAGAGAGTATACATTACACAGTCAAATAATCTGCTCCTTATAGCGCAGGTACATGTTCACTGAGCATAGCGTTGAGGCCTGCATTTTCGTCACCCATTTTTAGATGGAGATGTGAATGTTTTACAGTGCAGTGCAGCGAGGCCGGACCACACCGGAAACATGCTAATATATGCTAATGCGTCATTATTTCATCGGTACATCCACTGTACTCTTCCCTTTTTCAGGACACCATTATGTGGCGATCATATCGCCCGGCTATTGTTCCCAATCTCGTCCCTGCTGCACACTCCTGTCACAACACAAAGGCACGTGGCGGCTGTGCGGAGCCCTGATTAACGTTACGGATAAGCATCGGCACAACTCAATCCGCGGGAGCCTCCATTGTCTTAACCAGCCCCACATTGTCTTAATACATGTTCTTCTCCCCCCCCGGCCGCCGAGCGTGGATACATATATTGCGTTAAAACATTGCATTTCCGTATTCACCGTCAACCAATCAGATCCCTGAACCCTTTCACCCCGGTGCTTTCATTCACCCATTCGAGTATTCAACACTCACAACGGGAACAGATACCGATCGCTGCCGTCGTCTCAAGGACATGCAGCGAAATAATTGAACTGACCCAGCGCTGTGTGAGGAGAAAAAGAGCCAGCTTCTCCATGATTGCCTTCCCGAAGGGCAGCGGATCCCTCTCCCTTCCCTGGCAGAGGGGGGAGATGGGGAGCAGGAACAGAGCGGCAGGGAGGGGGGTGTTTAAGCTGTGGCAGCAGAACTGAGGAGTTGGACTAAGAGGTCTGATTATGATCCCATGTTCACGCAACGCAAGAAGGTTACAGACCCCTTAAGTCCTTGTGGACTCTCCTTACATCCAACACAAGGGTTAACCTTCCGTCAAGGCGTCGCAGCAGCAAGGGCTGGGATTGGTCCGCTTAGTAAATTCGACATGGACCCATACAGGTTCACGACTGGGTCGAAGCGTCTGCGTGGTCGTTGCGTTGCATGAACGTGGAACCATAATCAGCCCTTAAGCGGCAGGGAGACTAATGGCGCGTTTCCACTGCAGGGTGCGGTACGGATTGGTTCGCAAAAGTGCGGTAAGGATTGTGTTTCCACCGCCAAAAGTGGGTGTGACCCGGACTGAGCCGTACTCGTTTTGCCCTCGTCTTTAGTACTCCTCCGTTGGGGTACTGAGACGCCTGAAAGGGTGCCGGAAAATTTGAGCTACACACTCCCTCCATTGATTGGTCGAAAGAATCGTCCCTCCCGGGTGACGTGGGGATAAAAACAAACAAACAGTAGCCTGCATTCACACCAAACGCGACATTTGTCGCCCGTTCGCGTTGTCGACGAAGTTTTGTCGCGCCACAAATCATAATCTGTCGCTGTGCAAGTTTACCTTTTGTGGAAGAGGGAGAGACGTCGGAGGACCCGACGCAGTCTATTCATAATATTGTAATGACCACGAGGAGGCAGTGAATGAAGTATTCATTAGACAGAGATTTATTATGGGCCTACCTAATAAACCGTTGGAACACACAAGACCGGAAACCATAGCAACGCCGGTAAATAAACCCCAAGAAGCCCAATCCCTACGAGAGATCCCCACGCTACGGCCATCCGGAGGCGCACAGAACTTTTGGCCGCGATATTATACATACAATTATCTTTTATACTATTATATATTGAGCTCCGGGAATCGCAAACGGCAACAATCACTTTCTCCTCCATGCTGCAGTTCACCCCGGACTGCACTGCACTGAGTTTGACGGTTGAACGCTGAGAACATGTCGCGTAAAACGCTTGCTTGGGCGAACAAGGAGGTGGAGACGTTCCTCTGCATTCTCCTCTGCGCTGCTATGATGTCACAATGTTTACGTAGCTGCCGCGGCGATCGACATCCGGCCTACCATAAAGGGTACTGTCGGCGGTGGAAACGCGACCTCGGAACTGAGCTGGGCTATACCGCCCCCTCCCTACCGGACTGAGGCGAACCGAACCGTACTGCACCCTGCAGTGGAAAAGCGGCATAAAGCAGAGGCTGCAGCAAGGCTGATGTCTACCAGGGCACTGGGTCCCGGACTCTGAATTAAGGGGTGCCACTAGATTGTCATCAAGACGTATCGTTGGCCACCTCATATGCGAAAGAGAAAACTGTATAAATACACGTGCTGAGCAGAGAGTGCCAGCACCCCCTTCCTACACAAGTATTACTGCAGAAAAGGCCCTGGCCAGTGGTAAACAGTGGAAGGAAAGTCTCTGGAAAAGCTCCATGCATTACTTAACAAACACAATTGAACACAGAACCTCAATTGAAAAAATTTGAATGGAAAATATATCATGGAACAAAAGCGACACTACTTTTTAAATAATAACAAGCCCTACTGTATTTACTGAACAATATGTATACTCATTTCCAGTTTTCGTGATTATTTGATGTATTAATGTCAATTTCTCCAGTTAAATAATCAAAACAGTCCACCTGCTACGAGTACCACAGGCTAAAGCCCGCCACACTAGAGTTAGGCTCTGCTCAGTTAACTCGTTTTTGGAAACACACATGGGAATTGTAAACAAATATAATACATTTAAAAGTGTGGGTGTGTTTGTCTGTGTGTACTTGTACATACACATGTTTGCAGGCAAGCATCAAAGTAAGCTGCAGGCATGACAAGCAGAACTGATAACTAAATGATGAAGCGAACCATACGTCTACAGACACTGAGGCCATCTCAGCAGTACTAAAAGCCCTAAGCTAACATGGAGTGGACAGGAGAGCTAGCTGTATGCAAAGCAGAACAACAGCTTCACGGCCATGTAAATTGCATGGCCTTTTTCATTCCTGAGGGTAAAATTACTTCTCACTGCAACCTGTATAATAGCCCACAGGACTTTCTCTGTTTGAGGGTGTTGGGGTAAACTGCTAATCACAATACCGCCAAATAGCATACATTTACCTACTGACTTTGTATAGCTTGCTGTAAGCCTTTCTTGCAATGTAGGACTATGGCTAACTCATCTGAATATATATATATATATATATATATAATATATATATATATATATATATATTATATATTATATATAATATATATATATATATTATATATATATATATATATATATATATATGTGTGGTTTTTTCAAATGTGATCTATGTTTAGATGAAGTAACTTACTGGGTTTAACGTGATCTCTGGCCATTTACCAATATGAATGAAGAAATGTGACCGTCAAAAAAGAGCGACCGTGTTACTGATGAGAAGACAGCCATCTTGCGGCCATCAAGGGTACTACAGCCTTACGTTTCTCAAAGTGCATGATTTCAGCAAACACTAGCGTGTTGATAAATTCTCTCTACATATACAATTACACAATGACATCATCCATGATTGTTTTGAGATACAATGCACATAATATAGTACGATTGAGACTTCCATGTTTGCTAGTCTATGCAATCATAGACATTTCCAAAAAGAAAAGTAAGTAATCCATTGATGAAAGTAAATTATGCTGTGCGGTATGTGGTATTGAATATGAAAGACAGGGCAAACTCGGAGCCAAAGAGAGGTGGACAAGACCCCCATTTGGAATCCAATAACATGCAAAGCTGCAGTGTCATCGCTTGTGTGAAAATTGCAGTAGGGCATGTTTTTCTCAGTTTTAGCTCACCTGATTGGTCTGATGTACAGGCTAGCTCTACTGATATACTGCTGCCCCATTATTAACACGTGAATAAAGACAATTTTTTTAGGGATCTTTCTTTATAATTATTGGTGTATGGTTATGTTGAGAGAGGGAGACACATTAATTATCTACAAGGATGTCCACTCACCTGTTCTGCATTGGCACTTAGACAGAGTAAAGCCCTATGCCTTTTAAAGTTTCAAAACATTCATTCTAGGCTGCTATTGGCCCTACTGTACAGGCAAAATAAGGTCCTCAAGTTATGCACAGAATTCAAAGGAAATAAAATCTGCCTTCAGGGTTTGGTTAGTCCTATTTGGGACATCGGGCAGAACGCCAGCTGTAAAAGAGACAGCAACACAAAGAACCCGAACACTAGTCATTTTGTAATCAGGAACAATTGGCAAAGATAACATCGGATCAAATTTGAAATAACGAGGACAGAGATGTGCGCACATGAGCACCCCACCAACGTACCTCTGAACCAGCTCAGCAGCCATACTCGCACAGTCCCAACTGGTCCACCGTGGAGTCGGCGTGGTCTCCTCCTCCGGTCTGCATCCAGCCTCCGGAAGGTTGGGCAAGGAGTGAGGCCTTGGGCCTGCCTGGACTGAACCTGCTCACAGTTCATGATGGAAAGTCCTAACACACGTTTGAATTGAAGACACTTTTTGCGTCGCTTCATAGTTTGATTAGGGTTAGGGTTAGGGTTTGCGATGAGGACTCCAAACATGGCCGCACTCTTTGTCCGTATTATTCAGTGCTGCTGAAGGGTCAATGGGGAATGCTGCCACCCCAGGTCGCCTGGTGCATCGCAGTTTTTATTCTGACAGCTGAAAGCGACGGCATGACGAGAAAGTCCTGAAAGTTGGCATCGAGCTTGTGAACCCTGATCAGGGGTGTTTCTAGGTTTCATAAACATCCGGGGTTTAGCCCAGACGGAAAATGAAAATGCCAAAATTATTTTCATGCTTTATTTTGCATGAACATTTTTTCATAATGCTTCACAAAAATTAACAAAATACGCAGTTTATTATAGCTTAAAATAGCTACCTGACTGCTTTGCATCTTATCCCGAAATGTTTAAAGTTCCATTCAAGTTATAATGAGTAAAATGAATACAAGTGAGACAGACTTTACACACACACATCTGACTGGGGATAGGATAGATTAATTCACTTGAGGTGGTAAACAGGTTATGTTTTAAAACTGTTAATTCTCTTGTAAGAAGGACCATCTAGACTAGGCTACTTATAAATAATTAAATATTTATTTTTTCAACCCAAAAATTATATTCAGGGCTAATTAAACACAGGGTCTGTGATTAGGATGTCTGGGTCCAGGGTCTGCGTTCAGGGCCTAATCGACCAGGTAAACAAGTGTCCTGGATGCCGTCCTCCGAGCTCCAGGAAACGCACCAAGTTCCAGGTGGTTAATATTTAGCTCAGACGTCGTTGACTCAATACATTTATGATCCAAAAAATCTGACCGCAGCTGACCTCAGATCTGGTGACCTGGGCTTTTATTTCTTTCACTTCATATGTTTCGACCAATCCTGTTGCTGGAGTCAGAGTTATTTTCTAGGCAAACTAGACCAGCACATGAACATTTTAAAATGTAAATACAGACATTCCCGTATAATTAAGGTGTATGACAGCTCTCACGGCTGGACAACAGTCTCACACAAAACTACATTTTCCGTTTGAACCAACGTAGCTATAGTAGGCCTACATTGATGTGAGACGGGTTGGGTGGATTGAACGTGTTGTAGTAGCAGAGAATGGCCTGCGGCCATGGTTATCAAGACTACAACATTCTATGCTAACCATTGGGACTAAATCAAGTGACCGCACTCAGAACCTTCCACGGCGGGAAGCACAAACCGTCCGACTGGAATCCGAACATTCCGGCCGGAACAAACCAAAGAAACATAACCATGCACCTCACCTTGAGCTGAATGGAGGAAGATCCTGAAGTCCAGCGATGGTCTTAAAACACAGCCAACAGACTTACCTTGAGGAGATCTGTTTGTTGCTGTTGGTCATTACTACTATTCAGTTTACCTTTACATTATTATGCACTCAGTGTGTACAAGTTATATCACTCAAAACCGTACGAAGAACCAAACTAGCATGTACGTTGTATGGACAACTATAAACCTAAAATCCTGGAATCATTCAATACAAAACCGTGTCTACATTTTACAATTATCTTGATTGTTCAGGGTACAAACCATATAGAGCAAATCTAAACGTTGAGCTCACAGAGAGCCGACCATAGCCCTTCAACGTCACCCTGACCGCCTCATCACCAACAGCAAATCATGCCAGCCAGCCAACACATGTACAGGTCCAGTGAGATGTGGGCATCTGAGTGAAAGGACTGCCCATAATAAAAAAGAAGCCCAATTCCTGAACTATCCGAGCATCTTCATGGTTTAAAGATTTACAGACTTGACATGCCATTGTGTTCTAATCACCTTTGTCTGCTCCCTCGGTACTTAAAAAACTCTACATCTCCATCACTAGAGTGTTGCATCCTACTCATGGGGGTGTGGTCTGAGTGAGCAGAGATGCATGCTGGGATACAGTGCTGTCTGGAGTCTTCAGCTCTATAGACACGGCCCTCAGGAGAAACCAAGTGTTGAGAATCTGTCGTGACATCAGTTACATGAGCTGGAATATCCTTCTAGATGGTGCCAGGATTCTCAGAGGAGAAAGGCCAAGAGGAAGATGTGAGGGTTCTTCCTCTCAGCCAGTGGAACACAACAACGGTCTTCATCAGAGTAACATGGAAAACTTTGAAACATTCTCCTCTTTACACCTTGATGCCCCAGTGAAGGTTTCCTTACTTCCTCAGCTGAAGAGCACAACTTCAACTCGAAGAGCGCACTAGTTTGAGTTCCCAGATTGGTTCCCTTAAATCAGAACCAATCATTCAGCTAGTCCTGTCTGAAACAAATACAGTACAGCCTGAGAAGACGTGCAACTGAGAGCAAGACAAGATCCACAGGGCTCTCCATCAATCCAGCCAGGTAGGAAGAGCCGTCTCATTACAGGTCTGAAGGTCATCTTGAATACCCATTTAGGTCCCTTTCCAACTTCAGACTCTCCTTGTGGAATGCCTTTAGGTGTCCATCCTCCATTGATCCTGATTGGTGTAGTCCTAGTTTGAAGTCACTGATCTGAACACGCCGCTTGCATCCTTTTACACTTTTGGATTTGGATACTCTCCTTCCTGCCCAGTGTGTTGGATATCGCCCCGGGGCGTCACTCAGGGCTCTTCAGGTCTACTGGAGGCCCTTAAGTAAACATGTGGCCGTCCATCAGGTATGATTTATTTGACCATTCCAATATCCCAAGCCAAATCACACAGACCCCCGTATGAACATTATCACTGTCAAAGCAAGCCAGACACACACACATAGAACCCAGGACACGCACGTAGAACCCCATGCCAGGTGGAACCAAACACATGCAGAACCCCATGCCAGGTGTCTGTGGGAGACACACACAGTAGAACCCTAGCAATGCTCAAAAATCATCCATATCATGTCAAACCCAAACACACACACACATCACTGAGCCACAAAAGGCCAAACAATCATGCAGGGTAAAAACTCCATGCCAAATAACATTCCATCATCCAACAGCTCTCCTGCCAGGGCACCCAGAACAACCAATGTCTCCAGAGACGTAAATTTTGTACAACACTCTTCAGTGGCATCCCACATTGGTGACGGATTATGCTTGGCGTCTCCAAAATATGTCCCAGGTTTATTCAACGTCCCTAAAGTCATGTGTTTGTAGTCCAGTGGTTTCCTGAATGAGGGGCAACGTCTCTGAAGTCATGTGTTTGTAGTCCAGCGGTTTCCTTTATGAGAGGCCTTCACTGCAAACGGTGCAGCTTTAGTCAGGAAGGAGGTCATCTGTTCAGAAGACCACCTAGTGGAGGGGGGTGGCTCTTGAGGAGCAGGATCCATCTGGGGATGGCCCCAAATAAGACCTTCTTGGAAATGAAACTGTTGCTGAGGAATCACGATGCCTGGAGGGGACTGTTGAATGTTTTCCATGGTTCTCTGTGTCAGACTGAAGTTGTGTTTTAGTCGTTGAGATGACGAGCCCCCTCATCTTCCCCTGGTGTTTCTCCTTCTGAATCCCTGTCTCCATCTTAAAGAACATTCCAGTCCATTTAACTGATGTCACGGTTTCTCAAATACTTGGTTTCCCCTGAGGGGGCGTGTCTACAGACCTGTAGACTTCAGACAGCTCTGTATCCCAGTATCTCTGCTCACTCTGACCACACCCTCATCAGTAAAGCAACACTCATGTGATGAAGATGCAGATCTCAGGAGAGTAGCTGAAGAGAAGACTGAAGACATCAGAACCCAACCCATTACTCCAGCTTACAACAATAACTTACAGCCTTTAACCATTTTAACAAATCATTAAAACCAACATAGACCAAAGCAACCCATGAACCAATAAAACATCCTTACTACTCAGATAAACCTTCAACTCACCAGCCAAAATACATCAATGTGCCCAAGAGTAATGAGAAAATAATGACTTACAGTTTGCAGTTCATCTTCATGGTTAAGTTGGGATACTCACAGAACTGCAGTTAAATATTCATGATAGACCTTTGAAGGAAGGAACAGTTTACTCATGGTCCCCAAACTTGGGCACTGTCCCACAGTTCAATATCTACCATCTCCCTTAAATCAGATAAATTAATGACAATCATCCAACTTTTAAATAATGATTAAGATAATTAACTAATCCATCTTTTTAATATAAGCTATGCTAATTATTTGACTGTCATTAGTCAAGAGTGATTTACCTTTTACTTTGACAAGTTTTAATGTATAGTCTCTAAAATGTTACTTTCAGGTAGAATCATTATTTAAATTTCAAATGAGAGTTAAACCACCACAATCCCCGATTCCCTTCACACTATATCAGTGATTTATATTCAACAAGTCATGTCAGTTGTGCTTTGCCACATAATTCTACAAAAGTCTTTAAGCTGTGAAACAGGAAGAGATGTCAAATAAGTCACAAGTCACAAAACAGTACACACACGTTCTGGATATTGGGAACACAACATACCGCGTTTGGGAGACGCTACACTGCCAAACAGTGGAGGACACCAACGTACTGTCCGGTTCCATCTTAAGTAAAACGCGCCAAATGCAACCAAATAACTAATTAAGAAAACCACCTGGCAGGCGAGCTGCGGCAGGGGAGCCCTCTGGTCGCTTTGGTAACAGTGATCAGCTCTGTGTTTGATCTTAAATGACCTCCCTCATTTTAATTAAAGGGATGAGTCTGATTTGACTGATTTAGAGTCATACTTCAAAACGAAAAAACTATTCATTCAATTCACCTTGTGTGCGCGTGTGTGTGTGTGTGTGTGTGTGTGTGTGTGTGTGTGTGTGTGTGTGTGTGTGTGTGTGTGTGTGTGTGTGTGTGTGTGTGTGTGTGTGTGTGTGTGTGTGTGTGTGTGTGTGTGTGTGTACTACTGTTTGGTGTCAAGTTGGTGAAAAGTCACGTGTGATCTTGCGTCCCTGTGTGTAGTGAGCGGATGTGGACAGCAGAGGGCGATGTTACCACACGAGAACATCTGCTCTCTGAGCGCTCTGCGAGATACCGTCTCCATTGCAACCGTAACTTGGCAGCATCCTGAACGGCCCTTTGAGGAGTGAGAAGGAAGCTTTCATCAAAGAGACCAGAGAGACTCATTCACTGGTTAAACTGGAGTCATCGCCTACCACCACACACGTTAACACACACACACACACACACACACACACACACACCACACACACACACACAGACACACACCACACACACACACACATACACCATGTAGATTCACACCACACACACACCACACACACACACGCCATGACACACACCAATACACCATGTAGATTCACACCATATGCACGCACACGCCACAGATACACACATATAGATTCACACACAATATTGATACACACAACATATAGATACAAACCATATGCACACACACACGATAGATACAAACCATATATATACTCGCACACACCATAGGTATACACCATATAGATACACACCATAAAGATAAACACACCAAATAGACACACACCAAAGATTAACTTAATATAGATACAAACTATATAGATAACCCCCCCACACACACACACACACACACACACACACACACACACACACACACACACACACACACACACACACACACACACACACACACACACACACACACACACACACACACACACACACACACACACACACGCACACACACACACACAAACACAAACAATGGATACACTCCATCCAGTTGTGGTCACTAAATACTACTCCTCCTTCTCTCTTCTCCTTCTCCCCTCTAATCCTTCTCTCCTCTCCTTCCTCCTTCCTCCGTCTCTCTTCCATGCCTATCACATTTTTATTGCCTCTACTCAAGAGAATAGATTTGGGGGGGATTTCTAGGTTTCAGAAACATCCGGGGCTCGGCCCAGAGGGAAAATAAAAATGCTGGGCGCCAAATTCATTTGTATTCTTTATTGTGCATGCCAACTTTTTCATAATGCTTTATCTAAAATAAACGAAATATGCGGGTTATTATAGCTTTAAATATCTACCTCACTGCTATGCTGCTTATCCCCAAACATCTAAAGCGCCATTCAAGTTATTGCAGCGTAAAATGAATACAAGTGAGGCAGACCTCACACACACACACACACACACACACACACACACACACACACACACACACACACACACACACACACACACACACACACACACACACACACACACACACACACACACACACACACACACACACACACACACAGATCCGACTGGGGATAGGATAGGTTAATTCACTTGAGGTGGTAAACAGGTTGTTTATTCTCTTGCCAGAATGACTATCTAGACTAGGCTACATATAAATGTTTATGAATATATATATTTTTTTTTTCCCAAAGATCATATTCGGGGCTAATTAAATAACATCCAAGGCTTTATCCCCGAATAACACAGTGACGCCACTGACCCTGATGCTGACACACTTGCAAATAAATCCTATTTATAATCGAATGCGAATATCTGAACATCCACTATAACCATTAGAATAGGCGAGTCATTATAATGAATTTCATAATACGGACAATTTCATCCACTATTTTTCTACTTCTATATTACCATTGTTTGGGACATGAACTTACGGGCACAAGGACCCAGCGGCCCCCGATGCTGCCCTCAATGCATGCTGCGGTGTAGGGTCAGACCTACGCGTTCCCACTGCCCAGTGGGAGGAGCCGTATTGGTCGTGTTGGAACGTGTAAGCCTTGACCTACACATGAAGATGAAGTCATCCGTGCTCAGTGTGTTGACTATTGTAACGTGTGTGTTTTTCAGCACGGAATTCAGTGTCGCCACAGAAACGAAAAAAAATGTGACAGGTAAGTTTTGCCTGGCTATATTTATTGATAGTTTATTTTTTGTTGTTTGTGGTTTAACTGTTAAATGCATGCATGGATTTAATTAAGGCATACTTCTTTGCATGCCTTCGCTGTGTTGTTAAATGAAATGCTTACCTACATTTAACAGTTTTTTGCCTACATTTTAATCAGTTTTAACACACGACCACATGCACGAAGGCATTCATTCTATGGATTCCTTCTAACGCTAAACCTCTCTCCAGTCGCTTCTCCAAAACAGGGTCAATGCCCGCGGGCGCTGCCTGACGAGGAACCGTCAATCAGGGGCTGCACACGTGACCAGGACTGTCCCGGAGGGCACAAGTGCTGCGTGTTTGATTGCGGGGCTGTTTGCGTTGCGCCTGCTTTCAGTAAGATATATAGTCGGCGTGCACGGATTAGCTTTTTTTAAAAATAAAAAAAAATAAACTGACGTTAATGTCCAACTCCGGTGAAGTCCTATAGAGAGCAGTTGACCCTGTCGCCTGCCTTGTGTGTGGGCCTGTGTTAAAACTGTTTATTCTGAAGGGAAGCCGGGAGTTTGCCCCCTCAGGCGCTGGGGGGTCGGGATGTGCGCCGAGTTCTGCTCTGAGGACAACGACTGCCCCCACCATGAGAAATGCTGCTCCAATGGATGTGGACATCAGTGCATGGCCCCGTCCTCAGGTTGGATACCACCCCCCCCACACACACACACACACACACACACACACACACACACACACACACACACACACACACACACACACAGACATATACACCTGCACGCACAGACATATGTATACACACACACACACACACACACACACACACACACACACACACACACACACACACAGACATATACACACGCACAGACACATGTATACACACACGCGCACACACACACATACAGACATATCCACACACACACACATATATATGCACACACACACACACACACACCACATATCACACACACTTACACACACGAACAGCATGTATTACACACTACTACAGCTCACACACACACAAATGTAAACAGACACACATATATGCACACACACACAAACAGCCACGCACACATACACACACACACACACACACACACACACACACACAGACATATACACACACACACACACACACACACACACACACACACACACATACACACACGCACAGACACATGTATACACACACGCGCACACACACACATACAGACATATCCACACACACACACATATATATGCACGCACACACACATACTGTATATACACACACACACACATATATACACAGACATAAAAACACACACACATGTATACACACACGAACGCACGCATATATACACAAACATACATACACAGACGCACACACACACACACACATGTATACACAAACACATACAGTATATACACACACGCACACACACACCCACGCACACACACATATATACGCACACACACAAACACGCACACATGCGCGCCCGCGCACACATCTACACACACACACACACACACACAAATATATATACACACACACACACACATAATAAAAATGATAAAAGTATTATTAATGTTATTATTGTTACCACCACATAATGCTGAGTCGTACAAACTGCAGCCGTTCATCCCAAACGATGGCAGCTGTAAACAATGTGAACCAAACTGGGCCTCAGAGTGTCTCCCCCCCCGGCCCCCAGTGAAGCCCGGGCGTTGCCTGGCGCCCCAACACACCAACATGTGCGCCGAGTTCTGCTACCAAGACGGCCAGTGTCCCGGCGAGCAGAAGTGCTGCAGGACCACGTGCGGCCACGCCTGCAGCGAGCCCTGCTGATTGGACGAGCAGGGCGAGGGCCCAGCGTGAGGCCGTGCTCTCCAGTGACTGAAGACGAGCGATGAAGAAAGTTGTTTTTTAATCATTGTGTTATCGGGAAGGGAAGATGTAATAAATCTTGGATACCACGTATGGGTTGATGTTCTTTATTGACCGATTTTAGCTTTATTCAGCGCACCCCTAAACTCGTTGGTGGGGTACGTGCATGACCTGGTTTAGGGGTACGTTGGTGGGGTACGTGTATGACCTGGTTCAGGGGTACGTTGGTGGGGTACGTGTATGACCTGGTTCAGGGGTATGTTGGTGGGGTACGTGTATGACCTGGTTCAGGGGTACGTTGGTGGGGTACGTGTATGACCTGGTTCAGGGGTACGTTGGTGGGGTACGTGTATGACCTGGTTCAGGGGTACGTTGGTGGGGTACGTGTATGACCTGGTTCAGGGGTACGTTGGTGGGGTACGTGTATGACCTGGTTCAGGGGTACGTTGGTGGGGTACGTGTATGACCAGGTTCAGGGGTACGTTGGTGGGGTACGTGTATGACCTGGTTCAGGTGTACGTCCCAAATAGAACTGTACATATTCACACCATGCATAACTATTGGACTTAAAATAAACTTTAAAGGTGTCATTGACCAAACAACGTTTTTTAAGTATTAGTGATGATCTAAAAGCGTTTTTATGAGAAGTTAGATTTAACAGAGTAAAGTAAATCTAACGCTGTCTGTGTGTCATTGATTTCTAAAATATGTTGACCTACAGGCTCCAAATATTGTTTCTGTGGCTGTACAAATGAAAGTGTGTGTCGCGTGTTCAGGGCGTAACATTGAACACACTGACACACTTATTG
>OLKM01000662.1:81895-104395 GCA_900291075.1 Melanogrammus aeglefinus
TCATTTTCGTGGGTGAAAATCGCCGTGTTCGTGTGGTTTTGAGAGGCAAAATTGGACGGAAAATGTGTTTTTTAGGAATATATCGGTATTCATGTAGTGCAGTTGAGATGATGCGCCACACGAGGGCTCATGGTTTACAAAACGACCAACCCTACGTCATCTACGGCCCATGGGTCTCACCCAAACTACATTTTCCGTTTGAACAACGTAGCCTATAGTACAATTGATGTGAGACGGGTTTGGTGGATTGAACGTGTTGTAGTGGAGGAGAATGGCCTGCGGGTGCAGTATGTAATTGTTATAAGTCATGAATAGGCTTGAATTTGTACGTAATTGGAGGTTTCATATTTTTTTACAAATGGATTATGTGAATTTGGATAAAAATCATGTATATTAATGTAATTGCAGGAGTTTAGCTTGACATTAATCAAGTTAAAGGCAATTAAAGAACCGCACAAACCATGTAGAAGTTAAATTGGTATTTATTTCAACAAAAACACTTGAAGTAGTTAAATAAATTTGTAAGGAAAGGAGGAAACATTTTCCGCAATATCATTTTTCAAAAAGTACAACCATTTCAGCAAAGAAGTGAAGAGGTTTGTGTAAAAGCAGTCTCCCCTGACAGCTCTGTCCCTGACTTCTAAACCTGGACTCTCAACGACCCGTCAGCTGAACCCTCTGAGGGCAGGAGACGCGCCTTCTGCTAGTGTAAGGTTCGAACACAGAGAAGGAAGAAGAGAAGGAAGCAGAGTGGAGTAGTGAAGTAGTGAGGTTAGTGACGAGACGTGAGGGAAAGGCGTGCTTGGAAGCACACGGTTACATGTTGGGTCAGAAGAATCACTCCTAGAGAGGTATTGCAAATCCATCATCCTCAGACCGTGAGCTCAGACGGCTCGTCTGGAGGACGAGGCTCAGCAATGAATGAGCGAAACGACGCGACAAGGCGCGCAGGATGTCAGGATCAGGCGGGTGTTCTCACCCAACCAAACAGAATCAGGTGAGGTTCAAGCTCAGGTGTGCTCTTGCCGGACCAAACAAGGACTGATTTTAAGGTTTCAATATTCAAAAGATGCAAATTATCTGAACCAAGATAAAAGTATTAAGGAGAGGCAGGCCTTTAGGGCGCCATGCTCAGGACGCATCACTGTATTCTGAGGACTTGAACCGGCAACATTGATTTGAGAGTTGAACCCCGCCTACTTTAGTCCATTCTATGTCAGATAATGAAACTTACGAGGAATCCTTGATGGTAGAGTCTGGTTGTCTCAGGATTTGCCTTCAGATGTAGGTTCTCCATTAGTCCTTCCAGATTCCTGGTCTGGTTACAAACGTTATTTGTTTCTAATTAACAAGGTAAAAACACCAGTAGTAGTTTTTCTAATGTAAGGTAAAAACAGTCAGTAGTGGTCTAATGTAAGGTACAAACAAAGGAGTAGTTGGGCTCTTTATGGCGCGTAACAAAGTAGAGCTGTAATTTGTTCGGTAACCAAACCCAGTAAGGTCATGCTGTACTTGTACTGGACAAACTAATGCCTGCGTTACAACAAGTCCACCGTTTATTTTATGCAAACTTACGAGGATCCTGGTTGGTAGAGTGATGGTCATCCTCCAGATTCACGGCTCCCCTACCAGCTCGCCTCCGCTCCAGCAATACGTTCTAGTAAGTAAACACAGCGGTAGTTGGTTAACGCATGTCAAAGTAACAGCTGTATTTTGCCCTTTAAGTCAACCATGCAAGTAAATACAAACTTACAAGGAATCCTTGATGGTCGATTCCTTGTCGTCCTCCAGCGTCTCCGGTCCTCCATCAGCACTCCTCAGACAGAGACCTGGTCTGGAACAAACAGCGGAAGTCTTGCTTCAACATGTGGTAAAACAGAAGTAGTCGTCTGGTATATATGGTACAAACACCGGTAGTTTGTGGTAGCAGTATTCTATGAGACGTGTTAGTGAGTGTGATGATCACTTCAGAGTCAAGCTCCATCTATCCCATGACAGACGTCCTTCACCAGGCAGGGCCTCCACCAGCTCCTTCACCAGGCAGGGCCTCCACCAGCTCCTCCACCAGGCAGGGCCTTCAGCACGGCTCCTCCATCAGCTCCTTCAGCACGGCTCTCCATCAGCTCCTTCAGCATGGATTTCTGGTCTGGTTGAAACGCCAAGTTGGTCTCAGCAGTAATCCTGGACACGCACACACCTACTGCATCTGAGGTTCACCTTGTTAAATGAAGAATTTAACAATATTTCAGCCAGTTAATTCCACTACGGTCGTAGCAGCACTAGTAACATTAATGGCTCATATGACTCTTAACAAACCCTGTATGATTAATCTTAATCACAGCTTGGCACAGATTTAAAGTATAAGTTCATCAAAAACAGACGCTAAATACCGTGGTTTGTGTTTCAGATGAGCCTTGGTGATGGTTACCCTCTGGTCCGGTGCTCGCCAGGCTCCCTGGTCTGCCAGCCTCAGTCCTCCGTCCATCCTGGACACAAGCCTGCCGGTCCCAGCCTCTCAGCCATTCACCTTTCGCTACAGCAGGAGGTTTATATTAGCATTTGCCGAACAATAAACTTATTGACCTCATCGAAACCGAGTTACAACAATTAATTTAACTATTATTTTATAACTCAAGGTAGAAAAGACTTCGAGACCAGACATGAGCATCCGTTTGTGGAATGAAGACAGAGCAGTCACACAGTTAACGAAGTTGTTCAGGCCATGCTTGCTGACTGAAAGGAAGATACTCGCACCATAGCACTCTGAGCTGTTTCTGGAGGACTTCTGCAGGAAGTGGCGGTCTGGCTCTGGTGAGGAGGTGGAGGCCTTGCTCTGGGTGGAGGAGGCAGACACTTGGGACAAACTACAACATTATCTTTTTAACCTTTGTGACGTTCTCAGAGTATCTTCTACTGTAAATGTGGAAAGACGGCCATGTATTTTAGCTTTAATATTATTCATTGGTAAGCTCTTGCACCAAAGTTCGTTGTTTAACCGTATTCCATTGGGTAAGGGGTTAACTTATGTGGCAATTAATGAACCAGAATATGTAAGAAGTAAAACAGCTAAATAAACAAGAAAACTAACGCAGTATTGATATTAAAATCAAATATACTCAGGTGCTGGGTTTCCGGTTGAAAGAAATGTCAAATTGTCTTCCTTGAATGATTTCATCAGCCTTCACTGTGTCCAAAATGGGCCTAGCAAGTAGAACGCTGTTGTTGCAGCGAGAGTCCGTACTCACGTGGTAAAAAGTACGGCCGAACGATCGGAATTACATAATGTGACGTGTACGGTGTCGTATGTACTTTAATATCAACTTTAAGTTGTTAGATAAGGGGCAAATCTCCAATGGGGACGACTGAAAATCAGTTCGTTGGGAAGGCTAGAGGTTCGCAAATAACAAAGTATTTGCGGAAGCTCACAGCAGGTTGCAACGGAAACTAGTTAGATTCCCCTAGGGGACTATTCCAACTAAATGCTCAAGTGGCTTCTTTATGGTTGTCAAGACTACAAACGTTTATGCTGGCCATTGGGGACTAAATAAGTGCCGCAATAGATTCCAACGGCGGGAAGTCAAACCGTCCGACTGGAATCCGAACATTCGGCGGAACCAACAAAGAACATCAACCAGACTACCTTGAGCTGAGCGGAGGAATGATCCTGAAAGTCAGCGATGGTCTTCATTAAAACAGCCACAGACTTCGTTGATGTGATCGTTTTGTTGCTGTTGGTTCACTATATTATACTATTCAGTGTACCTTTACATTTATTTATGGGCAGCCCAGTTTGTGAGCAAGTTATATCATCAAAAACGTACGAGAACCAAACTAACATGTACGTGCACAAACCAACTTTAATCATAAATCTGGAATATTCAATCTAAAACGTCGTCTACTTTTTACAATTATTTGATTATTTTAGGGTACAAAACATACAGAGATATCTAAACAGTTGAGCTCACAGAGAGCCGACCATAGCCTCAACGTACGCTGACGCTCATCACCAACAGAATCATGCAGCCAGCCAACACATGTCAAAGTCAGTGAGATGTGGGCATCTTTGAGTAAAGGATGCCCATAATAAGAAGAAGCCCAATTCCTGAACTATCCAAGCATCTTCTGGTTTTAAGATTTAGACTTGACATGCATTGTGTTTCTAATGCATTTGTCTGCTCCCTTCGGTACTTATAAAACTCTACATCTCATCAATAGAGTGTTTGAACCTAGCTCATGGGGGTGTGTTCGAGTGGAGCCAGAGTGCATGCTGGGATACCGTTGTTGAAGTTTCAGTCTATAGCACGCTCAGGAGAAACCAAGTGTTTGAGAATCTGCCGTGATATCAGTTACATGAGCTGGAATATCGTTCTAGATGGTGAGGATTCTAGGAGGAGAAAGGCCATAGAGGAGATGTGAGGGTTCCTCCTCTCAGCAGTGGAACACAACAATGGCCTTCATCAGAGTCACCATGGAACTTTGGAAAATTCTTCTTTACACCTTGATTGCCCCAGTGAAGATTTCCTTACCTCCTCAGCTGAAGAGCACAACTTCAGCTCGAAGAGCGCACTAGTTTGAGTTCCCAGATTGGTTCTCATTTAAGGCAACCAATCGTTCAGCTAGTCCTGTCTGAAACAAATACAGTACAGCATGAGAAGACGTGCAACTGAGAGCAAGACAAGATCCACAGAGCTCTCCATCAATCCAGCCAGGTAGGAAGAGCCGCGTCATTACAGGTCTGAAGGTCATCTTGAATACCCATTGAGGTCCCTTTCCAACTTCAGACTCTCCTTGTGGAATGCCTTTAGGTGTCCATCCTCCATTGATCCTGATTGGTGTAGTCCTAGTTTGAAGTCACTGATCTGAACACACCGTTTGCATCCTTTTCCACTTGATTTGGATACTCTCCTTCCTGCCCAGTGTGTTGGATATCACTTCGTAGCGTCGCTCAGGGCTCTTCAGGTCTACTGGAGGCCCTGAAGTAACGTGTGGCCGTCCATCAGGTATGATTTATTCGACCATTCCAATATCCCAAGCCAATCACACAGACCCCCGTATGAACATTATCACTGTCAAAGCAAGCCAGACACACGCATAGAACCCAGGAAACGCATGTAGAACCCCATGCCAGGTGGAACCAAACACACTTAGAACCCCATGCCAGGTGTCTGTGGGAGACACACACAGTAGAACCCTAGCAATGCTCAAAAATCATCCCATCTCATGTCAAACCCAAACACACACACTCCACTGAGCCATAAAAAGCCAAACAATCATGCAGGGTAAAAGCCTCATGCCAAATAACATTCCATCATCCAACCCCAGCTCTCCTGCCAGGGCACCCAGAACAACCAACGTCTCCAGAGACGTAAATTTTGTACAACACTCTTCAGTGGCGTCCCACATTGGTGATGGATTATGCTTGGCGTCTCCAAAATGTGTCCCAGGTTTATTCAACGTCCCTGAAGTCATGCGTTTGTAGTCCAGTGGTTTCCTGAATGAGGGGCAACGTCTCTGAAGTCATGTGTTTGAAGTCCAGTGGTTTCCTGAATGACGGCCTTCACAGATGCAAACGGTGCAGCTTTTGTCAGGAAGGAGGTCATCTGTTCAGAAGACCACCTAGTGGAGGCGGGTGGCTCTTGAGGAGCAGGATCCATCTGGGGACGGCCCCAAATAAGACCTTCTTGGAAATGAAACTCTTCTGGGAATCACGATGCCTGGAGGGGAGTGTTGATGTGTTCATGGGTTCTCTGTGTCAGACTGAGGTTGTGTTTTATTGGTTGAGATGAGGAGCCCCCTCATCTCCCCCTGGTGTTTCTCCTTCTGAATCCCTGTCTCCATCTTAATGAACATTCCAGTCCATGTAACTGACGTCACAACGGTTTCTCAAACACTCGGTTTCCCCTGAGGCGGCGTGACTACAGACCTGTAGACTTCAGACAGCTCTGTATCCCAGCATGCACCTCTGCTGACTCAGACCACACCCTCATCAGTAAAGCAACACTCATGTGATGACGATACAGAGCTTAGGAGAGTACCTGAAGAGAAGACTGAAGATATCAGAACCCAACCCATTATTCCAGCTTACAACAATAACTTAAGAGTCTGTATCCATTTTGACAAATCATTAAAACCAACATCAACCAAACACCTATGCAACCCATGAACCAATAAAACATCCTTACTACTCAGATCAACCTTCAGGTAACGGGTTAACTCACCAGGAAGCCAAAATACATCAATGTGCCCAAGAGTAATGAGAAACTTATGACTTACAGTTTGCAGTTCATCTTCATGGTTAAGTTGGGATACTCACAGAACTGCAGTTAAATATCCATGATAGACCTTTGAAGGAAGGAACAGTTTACTCATGGTCCCCAAACATCGGCACTGTCCCACAGTTCAACATCTACCATCTCCATTAAATCAGATAAATGAATGACAATACAAATTCAGGGCTTTTGGGATCATCCAACTTTTAAATAATGATTAAGATAATTAACTAATCCAGCTTTTTCATATAAATTATACTAATTATTTGACTGTCATTAGTCAAGAGTGATTTACCTTTTACTTTGAAAAGTTTTAATGTATCGTCTCCAAAATGTTACTTTCAGGTAGAATCAATATTTAAATTTCAAATGAGAGTTAACCACCACAATCCCCCATTTCCTTCACACATTATCAGTGATTTATATTCAACATACAAGTCATGTCAGTTTTGCTTTGCCACACAATTCTACAAAAGTCTTTAACCTGTGAAACGGGAAGAGATGTCAAATAAGTCACAACATACCTCAAACAGTACACACACGTTCTGGTTATGGGAAAACAAATACCGCGTTTGTGAGACGCTACACTGCCAAACAGTGATGGACTGGTGTCCTTCACTGAGACCTGATCTAGTGAAAGACACTGTTCGGTTCCCTCTTAAGTAAGTGAAACGCGCCAGGTGCAACCAATTAACTAATTAAGAAAACCACCTGGCAGGTGAGCTGCAGCAGGGGAGCTAAGTAGTAAAACTCCACACACGTTTATACACACACACACACACACACACACACACACACACACATACACCATACAGACACACACCATACAGACACACACCAAAGATTAACTTAATATAGATACAAACTATATAGATACCCCCACCCCCCCACACACACACACACACAAACAATGGATACACTCCATCCAGTTGTGGTCACTAAATACTACTCCTCCTTCTCTCTTCTCCTTCTCCCCTCTAATCCTTCTCTCCTCTCCTTCCTCCGTCTCTCTTCCACACCTATCACATTTTTATTGCCTCTACTCAAGAGAATAGATTTGGGGGGGATTTCTAGGTTTCAGAAACATCCGGGGCTCGGCCCAGAGGGAAAATGAAAATGCTGGGCGCCAAATTCATTTGTATTCTTTATTGTGCATGCCAACTTTTCCATAATGCTTTATGTAAATAAACGAAATATGCGAAATAAACATCTAAAGCTCCATTCAAGTTATTGCTACGTATGTATCTAAACGAAATATGCGAAATAAACATCTAAAGCTCCATTCAAGTTATTGCAGCGTAAAATGAATACAAGTGAGTGCAGACGTCAAATATCACACACACACGACACACACCACACACACACACACACACACACACACACACACACACACACACACACACACACACACACACACGGATCTGACTGGGGATAGGATAGGTTAATTCCCTTGAGGTGGTAAAGAGGTTGTTGTCTGTTCTCTTTCCAGAAGGACTATCTAGACTAGGCTACTTAAAAATGTTTACGAATATTTCTATTTATTTATTTTTTTTCCAAAGATCATATTCGGGGCTAATTAAATAACATCCAAGGCTTTAGCCCCGAATAAAACAGCATAGTGACGCCACTGGACTGAAGCGCTCCTCTTCTCTTGTTAAAAAAGAAAAGAACTTCAGCAGCGGTGGTCAGGCATGGCGTACCTTACCCTAACCCTAACCCTAACCCTGACCCTAACTCTGACTCTAACCCTAACCCTGACCCTGACCCTAACTCTGACCCTAACCCTGACCCTGCATGTAGGGGAAATACACGGCTCTTTCTTCTGGCAAATGTGCCGATTGTAAGTTGCTTTGGATCAAATGGATTTTGGATTTTGGCATTTGCTTAATGCTGTAAATGTAAATGTTAATCTAAAACAATTGCTCATGGAAATAATGTTGATTTTAAGTTTAAGTTTTAGTGACTTAATTTTTCTTTCAAATATAGTAAAACCAGGCCGTTGCCCCAACATGCCTCATCCTGAGACATGTCCACCTGGTATGTTCTGAGACATGTCCACCTGGTATGTCCTGAGACATGTCCACCTGGTATGTTCTGAGACATGTCCACCTGGTATGTTCTGAGACATGTCCACCTGGTATGTTCTGGGACATGTCCACCTGGTATGTTCTGGGACATGTCTACCTGGTATGTTCTGAGACATGTCCACCTGGTATGTCCTGAGACATGTCCACCTGGTATGTTCTGAGACATGTCCACCTGGTATGTTCTGAGACATGTCCACCTGGTATGTTCTGAGACATGTCCACCTGGTATGTTCTGAGACATGTCCACCTGGTATGTTCTGAGACATGTCCACCTGGTATGTTCTGAGACATGTCCACCTGGTATGTTCTGGGACATGTCCACCTGGTATGTTCTGAGACATGTCCACCTGGTATGTTCTGGGACATGTCCACCTGGTATGTTCTGGGACATGTCCACCTGGTATGTTCTGAGACATGTCCACCTGGTATGTTCTGGGACATGTCCACCTGGTATGTTCTGGGACATGTCCGATGATGACCGATGAGACATGCTGCTCCGATGGAAGTCAACATTTCTGCAGCCGGCCACGCTGATTGGGCCAGCAGGGAGCACTCGGGTCGGTCGGCCTTGACACCCCCACGTATGAAGATGTTTAGGACCAGTAATGAACAAGAAGACGAAATCAAAGAATCAGAGTCAAATTGCAACACAGGGTCCTTACCAGAGAATGCAGATCCACATTTGACAAAAACCCTGAAATGCTGCAAAATGTCATTTACTCACGTCGTTTGTCAAGGCGAACTTTGGGAGACTGTTTGTTTTCTCCCGGGACTAAAGTACTACCCTGTTTTTTTCTGTGTCAACTGTGTTCCTGTGGAGCCATGATAGTAAAAAACAAAAAACACAAGCCACAACATGATGGATTCCAGTCCATGCCATTCACACTTTCTTGTTCTGCTCCCTAATTCTTATTGCCTTGAGTGCATTAACAGCTGTAGTCTAATTCAATCTGTCTCAGGGCGCCATAAGTTCAGAGAAGGTGTTTCACTGACGGTGACAACCTAGTGTCACTCATGTTAAACACAACAAACGACAATGTGAACGAACACGCACACAAAGGGAAAGCTGTGTGTCCTCTCCTGAGCTGAACAGTGAGGGCGTTGTTTGTTTGCACACACACCAAAAAGTAGACCTACTATAACAGAGCAGTGTGTGTGCCCGTGTGCGTGTGTTTGTGCGTGTCAAGCATTACATACACTTTGACAAGAATATTTTTAAATAAACCTTTATTTTCGTAATTATTCAAAAGAATTCTCATTGACCCCAAAACATCGTAATAAATAGTCGTAAGTGGAGAAGATTAATGGAGAGACACGCACCCATGGTCATTATTATATGAATAGAATTGTTCCCGTTAACATTTGATTCTGAACAAATAAATATGACCCCCCCGTTCTCCCCATGGAAACAGGTCAGAATAAATATGATCTAGTAAGCATGTTGCAGTCTTGCAAAAGTGACCCAAAAAGGGAAAAAAGGTTTTGGAGATGGAGAAACGCATGCGCTAATTCATGCACGTTTATGTCAATCTGAAGTTCCCGTAGTGTAAGTGATCCTAAAATGGCAAACATGCTCCACTCCTTCAAATTCGGGTTTAATTAAAATCCATTGAGTTATTTTCAATAGGTGGATAAAAGCTACAATCAACAGCAGGTTTTTTTTTTTTACAGTTTGTACACTTTCACCCGTCACACGTTTTAATCCCAACAGACGCCCCGCCCTCAGCAGGAGAGCAGCCCTCTCATTGGCCCGGAGCAGGATGACATCACCGGGTAGAAAGCAGACGGGTCAACACGAGGAGGAACCCCCCAAAAAAAGGCTAAAACAAAAAACAGCCCCGAGTCGTCACTGCAGCAGAGCGACGGAGAACGCCGCTTCTCCTTCCTCTAGGAACCCCATCCAGCCCCCCGTCGACCCGTTAGAACACAAATGAAAAATGTCCACGAGAAAGAACCCCAATCCTAAGCGGAACCCAACGGTCCCCCGTCCAAAAACAATCAAACGCAGAACTACAGCCCTTCGACGGCGTAAACAACACAACCATCTCAGTGCTTGACCCCCCCCCAAACAACAGCCTCCCCCCCTCCCCCCCTGAACAACAGCCTCCCCCTCCCCAACAACAGCCTCCCCCTCCCCCCCCCTGAACAACAGCCTCCCCCCCTCCCCCCAACAAACAACAGCCTCCCCCCTCCCCCCTGAACAACAGCCTCCCCCCTCCCCCCCAAAACACAAACAGCAGCTCCCCCCCCCCCTGAACACAGCCTCCCCCCTCCCCCACCTGAACAACAGACTCCCCCCCGTCCCACCCCTGAACAACAGACTTTCCCGTTGGTCACCCCCCCCCACCCAGCTCGAGCGGGCGAGCTCTACCGTCCCGCCTCCGCTGCCGCTCACCACCGCTAGCCATGAAGTCACTTCCTGTCACCGTCATCATAGCGGCGGCACCCCCCTGAACCGGCGGATGACGTTAGCGATGCGCTTGGCGAGCCCCGGGCTGGGCTCGTCCACCTGGAAGGTGCGCGTCAGCAGGTTGTACAGGGAGCCGTAGCCCACGGCGACCACGGTGCAGGTGAGGCAGATGACGTTGTAGGGCATGCTGAAGTCGGGCGTGGGCAGGTTGACCAGCAGCGGCTCCGTGTAGACGCGCATGAAGTAGCTGGCCTCCTCCTTGCAGGGGAAGCTGTACCGGCAGAGACCACAAGGGGGCGGCGTCACGCTCCGTTACGACCGCGCGTGACGGTTCAGGGGAAATGATCGGATTGTGATTGTTTGGACCAGCATTGCGATTGTGATTTAATATGCGATTTTTTTTTCTTTTTTAAAGCTCCTTAGGTACTGTATTAATCATTATTCCTTATGCAATAAATCATTCTATAGTCTGACCAACACAACATTGGAAGTATGTGTTAAACATGTAAACAGCTCTTTCCATTGGGACGTTTCTATGTGTTGAGATGGATTGATGCATGAATTGATACATCTTCATTTAACTATTGAATTGTAAACGAAACATAAATACGAATCTTGCTGATCTCCAGTCAGTACCAGTGACCAATCCCAATCGCAGCCTTTGTGATTTGCATATCGCGTTCTATAGGCCTCTGAAGAATAAGTCCCGCCTCCGAAGGCTAGCGGTTCCCTCGGTCAAACGTCCGTAGGATGTGACACGGACCTTTTAGAAGGAACGCACACAACAAACTCTGTAGGTGGCGGAGAGGTAAAGGCTGCTCACGTTTTGAACTACACACTTTTTTTCCATCTAGTTTCGACTGAGTTGTTGGATTGTTGGTGCCGTTGAATTAGTAAACGATTATTAATGCTACTTTAACGGCACCGACAGTCCAAGAACCCAGTCCAAACTAAATGGAGAAAGTGTGCAGTTCAAAACGTGAGGCTCGGAGGGGGGGACTTATTCTTCAGAGGTCGATTACATCTCGAGGTCGATTTGAATTCAGTTACGGGACGGGCAGAGGAGGATCAGTGTGGCGCGGGGGTGTGTGTGTAGTCGTCGTCGTGGCAACAGGCGGGTGCTCACAAGCTGCTGAAGAGCGGGCGGTCCAGGGTGCTGTTGGTGTCCATGGCGACCACGCTGGGCACCAGGGCGCTGATGACCGACGACCTGAAACCACACCGCGGGGGTCATCGTCACGACGACGTGGACAACAATGATAATAATATTAACGCTACATTTGACTGAAATAGCCCTTTTCTCCAGACTCAAAGACGCTTTAAGGAGTGAGCGAACACAAAATGAAATAACTGAAGAACGTATAGAAGTAAAAAATGTATAAAAGGAGGCGAGAAGGGGAGGGGTGGTGAAGACGATTTTAAATAAGATAAGGCCCGTTTAGATGAAGGGAGTGTGTGCTAGCTATGACTCCAACATGACGTTGTTGGCGTTTGCTTTCCTGTTTTAGCTAGGTTGTAACCGTTCCTCTGCCGCACCGCTCTGAACCCCAACCCCCACCCCCTTTAACCCGCTGGACCAACTGGGCCCAGCGGCCGCGCTGAAGAAGACCTTTACTTTGTCTACAGAACCACGGCTTCTACGTACCCGACGTAGAAGCCGTGGTTGGGGTCGGGGGTGTACTCGGTCCACTTGAGCAGCGCCCTCTCGAACTCCACCGTGACCTCGGTGACGGAGTTGGGCGGCAGCTGCAGCAGCATCTCCAGCAGATGGGCTCTCTCCCGGTCCTTGGACGGCTGGTAGTGGATGTAGCCTGGGGGGGGGGGGGGACAGGAAGTGATCGATGACCAAGGAGCCCCGTGGCATGGAACACGAAATTATGAATCCTACTATGGCCACGCCAATATCCTGAAAAGACACGCCTGCCTCTGATTGGTCCGTCACACACGTCACCCCGACCTTTGATTCTACTGTTTATGGATTAGACTATCGCGCTTTTACTGGCTTGATATTAGCTGTTAGGGTTAGGGGTATGGGGTTAGGGTTATTTTGTGTCACTCTCGAATGCTCACAGCGAGGGTACCATGGAGTTCTAAAGCGCCCAGTTGAGTTGCATGCAACCCGGCCAATCAGACAGAGTAGTCTTGGCGTGGCCATAGTAGGATTCGTAAATACGCATACGGAGGACTATACACCGGCCTTAAAGTCAAAGCGTTCTACGGAGACTAGCCAGTAGAAGGTGAAGCCTTTCTGCTTCACCAGCAGATCGCGAGGAAGCAGAGCGGGACCGGAGACGGTAAACACGGCTCAGTGCCGCCCCCTTGTGGCCAATTGGGATATTGTGGCCAATTGGGGACATTGCATAAGAAAAGCATTTGGTGGGTCAAGGGTGTTAGGCCTTAGCAGCTGCGGCACACACACAAAATGTGGCACACACAATTATAAACGATAAAAACAGCTAAATATAGAATATAAAACAATACAAAACAATATAATGCCCAGCTATACACAGACAACCCCCCCTCTACCCTCCCACACCCTCACACACACATTTGCATACATTCTCCAGTGCATGCTTCAAGTGACAGTGAGGCAGCATTGAAAAGAAAGTGCATCTAGTCCGACACTGCATGCAGCACGGTGCACGCAGTGTCGGACAGTGTGCACACAGTGCGAGCCTCTCTCTGGTAAGGGCCGTGTGCATAAGGCGCCTGGGAGTGTTCAGCGTCCGTCCTGCGGCGGCGGGGGGGGGACTGCTTGACTCACTGGGCCGGTTGTCCTTGCCCTTGCTGCTGACGGTCAGCGTGTGGATGTAGAGCCGCAGGTACCAGGGCACGGCGGACAGCAGCAGCACGGGGAAGGCGCGGTACGGGTGGTGGTTGTATATCAGCGTGTGGATCTCGCCCGCCTGCAGGCCGTAGCCCGCCACGTAGCGCTCGCTGTGAAGCAGCGGCCGCAGCACCTCGCCTGGGGGGGGGGGGGGGGGGGTGTTGGTCAAATGTGAGCTGTTCTGAGTGGTTCCGTCTGTCCAGACCGTTCAGCAGGGTCTGGACAGACATCTCAAAGGCAGACAGTATAGATAAATACACCTGGCTGAGCAGGGGGTGTCGGCTGCCCCTTCATACACAAGCATCACTTCACCGCGGCCACAGAGGAACCGGCGAAGGAAAGGTCAGCAGGACTGCCGACCCTCCACGTGTGATCATTAAGCAAACGCAAATGAACACAAAACATCTTCGGGAATCACTACAATGCAACACATACGATGGAAAGCACAAAGAAAATATTAACAAGCCATAATACTATATTTACTTTATATGTTCAAGATATTTATTTATACTGAGGAATTAATTATTCATTATTTGTCATTCTTATCAATGAAAATATGTATATTTCACGAAACAAATACATGGACCCCTGCAGTACCCTTGCGTACCACAGGTGGAACAACATTGTTGAAGGCTATTCTGGAGTTTATTTGATTATTTCGACACAACTATCATTCAAAAGTTTGGGGTCACTTAGAAAACTCCTTATTTTTTAAAGAAAAGCACAGTTCTTTCAATGAAAATAACATTAATTTAATCAGAAATACAGTCTGGACATTGTTAATGTAGTGAATTACTATTCCAGATGATTCCAGGCAGGTTTTAGAATATCTACGTAGGGGTGCAGAGGCCGATCTCCAGCAGCCATCACTCCTGTGCTCTAATGGTACATTGTTTGGCTAATCGTGTTTAAAGGCTTATTGAGGACGAGAAAACCCTCATTATGTCAGCACAGCTAAAAACTGTTGAAAAAAAAATGGGAGGTTTCATGGAAAACCTGAAATTGTCCGGGTGACCCCAAACTTTAGTAGTGTACCTACCCATCGAGGTCCAAACCAAGGACTGCAGCATGAAACCCTTCCTAACGCTTACTAAATAAACAGTAAGCCCCCCCCCCACCCCACCCCACCCCACCCCACCCATCGCTTCAGACTTCAACCTTTTCATCTTCCACCAACTAATAATCGATTCTCCCTACCAGTACCTCCAGCCCTACCCGCAGGCTGTTGTTAGCTTTAAAAGAAATGATTTATTCTCGGACATGATTGCTAACTATTTATGGATGAAATGTCTTCTTTGTATGCGCCTGACCACAGATGAAGTTCCCTCACGTGATCAATGAAGTTCTTTCAATCGAACACGTTTTCTCCATCTTGTTTGTTTATCACCCCCCCCCCCCCCCCCCCTCACCATCGGTGGCCTTCCAGCGCAGCAGCATGTTGAGGGAGCGTGAGGACCCGAAGGAGGCCTGCTGGGTGAGGTCGTAGACGGAGTACGTCCTCCGGTCTCCCAGAACCACCGCCTGGGTGAGCAGGGGCGTGGCCGGGCTCAGCTCAAACTGCTCCCCCTGACGGAGGGACACACACACACACACACACACGCACACGCACAGATACACACGCACACACACAGACACACACGCACGCACACACACACACGCACACACACAGACAGACACACACACACACACACACACACACACACACACACACACACACACACACACACACACACACACACACACACACACACACACACACACACACACACACAGAGGATTTAGGTGAAGCACGCACAACATCCCCATGGTCTTAATGTGCTTAATAAATAATATTTAACTCTAGCTTTGCACTTAACAAAAGAGTCAAATAACTTGTTGGCGGCGTCGGCTTTTGCACCAACGACAAAACGTGGAGGCATCCGTCTCACAGGACAGAAAAAGAAAGCTCAACTGAAGAAGATGAGCGACTGAAACTTCAAACTCCATAAAGCACCCCCCCCCCCCCCACCCCCCCGGAGCCGACAGTGGACCCGTCAGCCGTGTTCTCTGCGAGCCACCGGCCGAGACGGATGCAGGCGTTCCTCCGATTCGTTCGCTGCGGCTGTCCAGTGCTTTTGCTCAGCCGCTAGCTCCATAACGTAGCGCAGCTAGCTCTCGGCCACAGCCTATTTATTCCCAAACGAGGAAATGACAGAGGCCCGAATTAAAAGACTTGTCAGCAACCACACGATCAATTTAACACAACAAACCAAAACACTTACAACAAGTCAACCTAATTTCACGCATGATCCACTCAAAATGATTCGTTTTTTAGTTCTCCCCCAAAAAGGCCTCAAAGGGAAGAGAGGAAATGGCCCAGAAACACTTTCACCGCTGCGAGTCCTTCATAGCCCGGCTCAGCGGACAGAGCGGCGCGTGGCTCAGGAGGTGGAGCGGGTTGACTCGTAACCAGAAGGTTGCTGGTTCGAGTGTCGAGGTGTCCCTGAGCGACACGCCTCGCCCCCGCTGCTCCCGGCGAGCGGTTTGTCGCCCTGCCTGGCAGACTCCGCCGTCGGTGTGTGAATGTGTGCGTGAATGGGTGAATGTCAGGCGATATTGTGAAACACTTTGAGCGGTCGCTGGTTAGAAAAGCGTGGTATAAATGCAGTCCGTTTACATGAAGGCATTCACGCCTCAGTGAGTTGATAAAACAGCTGGAGTGAGGCGGCAGAGTGAGGCAGCAGAGTGGAGGGTGCAGAGTGAGGCGGCAGAGTGAGGGTGCAGAGTGAGGCGGCAGAGTGAGGCGCAGAGTGAGGGTGCAGAGTGAGGCGGCAGAGTGAGGGTGCAGAGTGAGGGTGCAGAGTGAGGGGGCAGAGTGAGGCGGCAGAGTGAGACGAAATAGTGAGGTGCAGAGTGAGGTGCAGAGTTAGGTGCAGAGTGAGGCAGCAGAGTGAGGTGCAGAGTGTGCAGAGTGTGAAGAGTGAGGTGCAGAAGGAGGTGGCAGAGTGATGCAGCAGAGTGATGCAGCAGAGTGATGCAGCAGAGTGAGGGTGCAGAGTGTGCAGAACGAGGTGGCAGAGTGAGGTGGCAGAACGAGGCAGCAGAGTGAGGCGGCAGAGTGAGGCAGCAGAGTGAGGTGCAGAACGAGGTGGCAGAGTGAGGCGGCAGAGTGAGGCAGCAGAGTGAGGGTGCAGAGTGAGGGTGGCAGAGTGAGGCAGCAGAGTGAGGGTGCAGAGTGAGGGTGCAGAGTGAGGCTGCAGAGTGAGGCGGCAGACTGAGGCAGCAGAGTGAAGCGGCAGAGTGAGGCAGCAGAGTGAGGTGCAGAGTGAGGCAGCAGAGTGAGGTGCAGAGTGAGGCAGCAGAGTGAGGTGCAGAACGAGGTGGCTGCTCATAGAGGGTGCCAGGCCCTGCGCTCCGGAGGCGGGTCTCACTTGAGGGTTGTCCGTGACGTCAACGTACACCTTGCTGGAGGAGGCCAGCGGACACGCCTCCGTCAGGGTCCGGGAAAACATCTTGAACAGCGACCACTCTGATGGGAGAACCAGGAAACAGACAACACACGTGTGATGCAAACCCTGGAGATTTGGCGGCCGTCGTCTGGCACCAAAGGTTTGAAGCAAATCAACTAAAGCGTAAAAGGTATTGGGAGCAATTCTCTTTTTTTATTTTATCGCTTCCATCAACCTTTTCAAATGCAATACTTCAATGATGAAAGGACACATGGCACAATCTTTTTTTTGTGCAGCACACCTTTTCTGTTAAAGACTAGAGGATATTTTATCACGACAACATGAAGGTCGTCCAGTCAACCAGAAATGATGCTTCAGGATTGATAATCAAAAGTGGTTCAGGCTCAGGCTCTGTCTGTAAGGAATTTTTGAAGGTGGACCGATCATCAACAATGATTTCCATCAACCACATCAAATGTCTCCTCAATAAACTCACTTGGAAACCCATTTAAAGCTAATTAATGCGCTCGTCTGGCGGACGAGTGTTGCTTAAACTAGCGTTATTTCAGCCCTGAAAAAGGTTCTGGAAGGAGTACACCGCAGTTAATAGGGGTGATATAACGCCACCAGGTGTGAGTGTGGTTAACCGTTACAATCTGCCTTTTCCTGTGTTTTAGTGACATCACAAGCGGGAGTATCCACCTAATGGCTAAACGGCCTGATACAACCCCTTTAAAAACACAATGCAGCCCAGTCCTTCTGTTTCAGAAGCGTCGTGCCCCGTGGTGTGCAGGTCTGTACGGGTTCAAGTCACCCAATCAGGCGACTTTGTGAGGCAGCACTCGAGTGCAGCGCAGCAAGCGGCGGGGTACCAGCGCACCTCGCTTGCCCTGGCCGGAGGTGTGGAGGTCGAACACCACGTTGAGGGTCTGCCTCAGCTCCATGGAGGTGGTCCGGCACTCGGGGTCCTGGCAGACCGGCCTCACGTGCACGGCCTGGGAGTGGAAGGTGCTGTGGAAGAGCTTCTCCGACTTCAGAGGACCGACAGACCGGCCTGAAACCCACCGCAACCGGGGTGATGTGAGGAGACACACACACACACACACACACACACCCACACACACACACACACACACCACACACACCACACACCACACACACAATCACAACACACACACACACACTTTAGCAGATGCTTTTATCCAAAGCAACTTATAATAAGTACATTTGTCAGAAGAAAGAGAAACAACAATACATCTCTGTCGGTACCGTGAGGATGTTCAAAGTGCAAAGCACGAATAATCGCTAGGTTAACCCATTCCCTGTGTTCAACACAGATAGCGAGGATAGGACAATACACAGTGCTAAGTAGTGTTTCTAAGTGCATATTGCAGTAGCCAAACACTTGACCCAATATTTAATCTCATGGACAGCACCGGAATAAAGATCGTTAGGGCCAGTGATTCATAAAATCATTTTGTTTCATAAAATCAATTATACATCTCCCACAGTCTTACAACGTTGTGTGCAATTAGCCATCTCCTACGCAGTCTGAGCAAACACTCTGTTTGCTTTGTTTTAAATGACTCATTTACACACGTAAGCAGTTAGCACAAACACACACACACAGTCACACACACACACAGTCACACACACACACACAGTCAGACACAGTCACACACACAGTCAGACACAGTCACACACACACACACACCACACACACACAGTCAGACACAGACACACACAGTCAGACAAAGACACACACTCACACACACACACAGACACACACACACACACACAGTCAGACACAGACACACACACACACAGTCAGACACAGACACAGACACAGACACAGACACACACACACACACACACACACACACACACACACACACACACACACACACACACACACACACACCTTGGAGCCACATGGCAGCAGCTTCTTCCAGGGCGTCAGGTTCTCGGTGCAGACGATCTCCCGCGGGAGCGTCGCGTAGCGGAGGAAGCTGTGGTCCGTCACTGTTGAGACGAGCACACAAACCAACAAACAATCACCACAATGATCCCATCACAGCCGTCGAACACAAGCGGCCTCACTCAGCCCTCTCACTGTACTGTATTATATATCAACGTTGAACTGACCCAACACCCATCATCGGAAAATCCAGTATTGTGTATCGGCGAGTACACGATACCGTCAGGTGACTTTCTCATTCACTACACCGGCAGAGAACCTCACAAACACTGCGGTGTTCTGCTGCGGTCGTTAACGGTCGGAGGCGCAAAGTCGGAATGGGAAACGTGGGAATCATCTCCGACCTACAAGCGATCAACAACCCGGTCGGAAAACAGGGAGGCTCACGCTTAACTACAAGGACACAAATGTATTATTCTAATTATAGAATACAAATGGTACAGTAAGGGACCCACAATACACTGCAGTCATCGTGAGGGAACCCCTCAACAAGAACTAGAGCCGTCCCTGGTTGTGTGTCTGTGGGGGTGCCGTGGTAACGGGCGGGGATGCCGCGGTAACGGGCGCGTACCGTTGCCGATGCCCAGCGGTTTGAAGGAGGCGCTGGGCTGCACCGTGTTGGTGGAGTCGATGAAGTTCAGCGAGGCGCAGAAGATCCCGGACAGCACGTTGGTCAGCTCCTTCCACGTTCCGTCCACGCTGGGGAGAAACGGGCGGCAGACGGATGAGTAAAGGGTACGTTTATGACCGTTTGCTACCCGGCCGGGGGATCACAGCGGCTTCGTTCATTCGCTCTCTGGTTCGGTTCCACTCAGTTCTCAGATGACGACGTTCTATCCACACTCCATAGGCAGGCTACATATTGCGGCGACCGTGGGCGTGGTCACCGTGCTCAGTGTGCTGCAAAGGATCCTGGGAGAGTTCGGACTATCGCTAGTGGCAGTGACGTTATGCAGGATTTAATAAACTCCATCTCGGTGGCGGAGGAGTTGGCAAACATCCACTGAGGTGCTCATGGTGGTGGATGAGGTGGTGTGTGTGTGTGTGTGTGTGTGTGTGTGTGTGTGTGTGTGTGTGTGTGTGTGTGTGTGTGTGTGTGTGTGTGTGTGTGTGTGTGTGTGTGTGTGTGTGCGTGTGTGTGTGTGTGTGTGTGTGTGTGTGTGCGTGCGTGCGTGTGTGTGAATAAAGGCCACACTTGTGCGGTGTTTGGGGCACGAGAGATGGGACCTGCTGTAACCTGGGCTCTCGTCATTCTTGTTCTGCTCGCCACAGTGTATAAAGCTGTTAGCGTGGGCCGGGTGATATGGTCATAAGGGATACAACTGAACCACACTGATATCACTAAAGAAACATAAGAATCGTATAAACAACGATGTTGGCAATTTGCAAGTTGATTCCTATTTTTTTGCTGAATCCCAAGTACGACCCCACCCCCCCGTGCTCCCGACTCACTCCGTGACCGTGTCCTGGAACCAGACCCAGAGCTCCGCGCCCGGGGGGGAGGGCAGGTAGGGCTGACCCCATTGCATCGTCCTCCAGTAGCCCTGGGTGAAGGAGATGTGCAGCTCTCGCACCGAGAACTTGGTGATCACCTGGCCCAGCGACTTGGGGAACAGCCGGTAGTGGGACACTGGGAAACACGGGAACAATGAGTGGATTAGACATGATCATACAGGCACCGAGTCTAATCTCAGTGGTCAACACACAAGTGAAGGCAGGGCTGCTCGATTGTGGGAAAAATCATAATCCCGATTACTTTGGTCAATATTGAAATCACGATTATTCAAACGATTATTTTTTGAGTTTGAAAACTTGTATTTATTCAGCATGCCTCTACCAAAAAAACCTTTGCAACTGAGAACTTTGAAATTTCGCCTTAAAAAAATACACAAAATGGTCAAGAATAAAATTTTCCAATCTAAAATAATACACAGATATATATCCAGCTGTTCCACCCTTTCTATAAAAAATATTTTTAAAAATAAATAAAATAAAACAACAAAAAATCGAAAAAAATCGATTTGTCAATTTTGTGATCGTTTGACGCTGAAATCGAAATCGTGATCAAAATTCGATGAATCGCCCAGCCCCAAGTGAAGGGCTAGTCCCTGGTCAGCGGTTGTTGACATCGTTTTTAACAGATCGTTTTTACCTTAATGAACAACTCAAGTGAACACAAAAGAACAACACAAACCCATCGGGACTCGATACCTTTCTGGTCTCCCATGAAGTCCGCGTCCCAGACCGTGCGGAACTGGAAGCTGGCGTAGATGTCTCCGGAGTGCAGCGGTCGGATCACCAGCTCCTCCTGGAAGTCGTCTTTGGACGGTGGCGGAGTCAGGGGGTCCGCGGCCGGGGGGGGGTCGGCAGCATCACGGACCTGCTCCTCCTCCAACTCCGTCGCCTCCCACTGCCTGGTCAGCTCCTCCTCCTCCTCCGTGGTCAACTCCTCCTCCTCCTCCCTGGTCTGCTCCTCTTGCTTGGCAGTGGTCTGTTGATCCTCCTCCTCCTCCTTGCTCCGTCCTCTGTTCTGCTCTCCTCTCCGCTGGTCAGTGTCCGTTCCTCCTCCTCCTCCTCCTCTCCTCCTCCTCCTCCTTCCTTCGGTCTGCTCCTCCTGCTTGGCAGTGGTCTGTTGATCCTCCGTGGTCAACTCCTCCTCCTGCGTGGTCAACTCCTCCTCCTCCGTGGTCAACTCCTCCTCCTGCGTGGTCAGCTCCTCCTCCTCCGTGGTCAACTCCTCCTCCTGCGTGGTCAGCTTCTCCCCCTCCTCCTCCTAGTCAGCTCCTCCTCCCTAGTCAGCTCCTCCTCCTCCCTCCTCCTCCCTAGTCAGCTCCTCCTCCTCCTCCCTGGTAAACTCCCCCTCTTCCCTGGTCTGCTCCTGCTCCTCCTCCTCCTCCTCCTCCTTCCTCCTCCTCCCGGGTCGGCTGGGCTGGGGTCTGCTCCCCCTCCCTGGTCAGTTCTTCCTCCTCTCGGGTCTTCTCCTGCTCCTCCTCCAGGGTCGGCTGGGCTGGGGTCTGCTCCCCCTCCCTGGTCCGGTCGGTCTGCTCCCCCTCCCGGGTAGGCTCGGCCGCGGTCTGCTCCCCCGGGTCCGGAGGGGCTTCGGGGAGACCCCTCGCTACCACCGTCTCTGCGCCGGCCGCGCTGCTCTCAGTACCGGTGACTGGTGTCGTGTGCAGGACGTCCGCGCCGGTAGAAACGACGCATAATGTTATTAAAAAGAACCAGAGCCCGAGACACCTGCGAGCTGCCATCTTCCCCGACAGCAGAGCACTTCCGTGTTTATGCGTCACGGATCCGCGGACCAATAGGGTGCGACCTACGGGAGCCAGAGCAGCCTGCGCTCAAATGAAGCGAATTTCTTTGTTTGGAGCAAAAAAATCCTCCATTTCGGACTGATATGTGGCATACAGTATGTGACAGGGTGCTAAGTGGATCACCCATGTTGTTTTATTTTTTTGTCTGCAATCTGTACTTAGAGTAGGCCTATTGTATGAATTGGCT
>OLKM01000662.1:109395-114203 GCA_900291075.1 Melanogrammus aeglefinus
GTGTGTGTGTGTGTGTGTGTGTGTGTGTGTGTGTGTGTGTGTGTGTGTGTGTGTGTGTGTGTGTGTGTGTGTGTGTGTGTGTGTGTTCCTGTGAGTCTAACAGCACAGGAAAATGCAAAAGGCTGTTGTTTATTCTATAATAAATAAGGGCAATTCCACTGATAGTAAGCGGGGATATACAGCCATCATCCTCAAGTACAATCTGTAGCTGTAAACAGCAATCTTCTTTCAACAATGCCCTTCATTCATATTGATTTCTGTCTATAGTCGCCCCCAAAAACGTTAAACAGACACAACACACAAGAATGTCCTCTGTGCTGACTAATGCCTCTGTGCTGACTAATGCTCTTTTTTACTTTTTACTTGAACCACTGAAAAGCCGCACATCATTGACATTCATGGTATACACAGCTGATCTGTAATCAGCTCTCAGAATGGATTTCCCCAACAGTGTTTGAAATGCATCAGCCCGTCTAACAGAAAATCCTTTGGAGTCACATTTGAAATGTGAACCGCAGCGTTCACAACCTGAGTGCTCCATCCGTCATCCCAAACTATTACTGTTCATTTAGTATTTTAACTGAACTAAACTGCAGGGGGCCCGTTTTAAATGAATACTTACAATTTCGAAAATGATAAGAAGCAGGTGTGTGTGTATGTGTGTGTGTGTGTGTGTGTGTGTGTGTGTGTGTGTGTGTGTGGTGTGTGGTGTGGGTGGGGGGTGTGGGGGGGGGGGGGGGGGGCTTGGGGGGCATAAAGTGAAGAATACATTACGTGAACAAATATATGTCAATTCCAGCCCTCCTCGCAGACAAAACCTTCCAACTAATGAACTCCCGGCATCAATAGGACAGGCACTTCTCAGAGAGAGGCCTTGTGGTCAAATACACTCAGCGGTCCCACACACAATGTGCAAGTCCTCATTGACTCAGGTGTGTGTGTGTGGACGGGTGTCTGTGCCTCTTCTTCGTCTTTTCATGCTCTTTTCTTGACTACGAGCAGCTCAATGCCGCGGCTGGGTCCCTGGGTTCCACATCAGGGCCGATGGATCGCAGGCTGCCTTGAAACGCGCTCTGATACGACACCGGGGTTAATCACTTTTCATCAGACGGGACGCTGCCGCTGTCTGTCTAGATAAAGCCTTTGATAACTAAAGCGTTATTTATTTATTTGTGTTTTTTTTACCTGGTGGTCGTTGCCGCGGTCCCTCTGTGTCCCTCGCTAGACGCTGGGAGAGGAGGACTGGGGGGGTGGGGGGGGGGGTTGAAAGGCCCCTGGGAGCATGAGGCCCCTGGGACTTAACCTTTGGGCCCCTGGTTGGATGCCAGTTAATCCTCTCAGGGGACATGGGGCTGAAGGACTCCTAAGACATCAGAACACACAGGAGGAGATACAGCACGGCTCCAGCTATGCTAGCTACCATCTCCAGTTCTGCTCTCATTGCAAAAAACTGTTTTTCCCGTGATCACCATTTCATGTACGATATAATGTTCATATGCGGGATTATCCAACTATTTTTATTTTTACATTCTTTCTCAGTGGTTCCCGTCGCCCCGGTTTCATGTTGTGCTTTAGTTCAGCGTCATGAAATAGGTTTTTCCCTCTCTTCACTGACCCTCTCTCTCTCTCTCGCCATTGGCCGAGGCGCTCCTCGCAGCCCTTCATCCCGCCTCCTTCCCGCTCTCCCATTGGCTGCTCCCTCTGTGACCCACTGCGTTGTCGTGCCAGGCCAGGCTGACCAATCGCCCGCAGGGAGGCCGTGACTCATCACTCGTGTGGGAAACTGAAGAGCAGCGGATCCGACAAGGGAGAGGGGGGGGGGGGACTTTTATTTTGAAATGTTATTTTTGTATGGGTTGATATACGTTTAGTCATCACCATGAGAGAGTCACCATGGTTGGAGTAGGAGGCTAGGAGATGCAACGTTTATATGTATTGTCAGGTTATAGAAACAAACCGATCCATGTCTAGAATAAAAAACAGAACTTTGATTTTGAAAAGGTGTGCAACGTCGCCGTTTTGTCGCTGGTACACGAGTGCAGGCGGCGTACGAGTCCAGCTTGTCTACCCCCAAAGGCGACACAAACAGCATGGAGCGAGACAGTCCAGCCATCACCGGCCTGGCTGCAGTATGCTTTGAAGGGCGCTTTTCACCGGTCCAAACCGGTTCAAACCGGTCCAAACCGGCCCCCATGACTTGTGTATTTAGCTCCGACTTGTGATTTACGGCGGAGCTTTAAATCACGATTCATGTGACAGTCGGTACGATGCCGCTCCGCGTCAAGGCCGCCGGATAGTGAGCAGAGCTCGTCCACTGGGAGGCCGTGGAGGGCGTGGCCAGCTGTCAGCCTCCCAGTGCTCCACTGGGAGGGCGTGGCCAGCTGTCAGCCTCCCAGTGAAGCGCTGGGAGGGCGTGGCCAGCTGTCAGCCTCCCAGTGCTCCACTGGGAGGGCGTGGCCAGCTGTCAGCCTCCCAGTGCTCCACTGGGAGGGCGTGGCCAGCTGTCAGCCTCCCAGTGCTCCACTGGGAGGGCGTGGCCAGCTGTCAGCCTCCCAGTGCTCCCCTTCCACAGAGAAGGAGGGGTTGTATATATATCGTGTGGTGTTCCTGTCAGACAGAGTAGATCCAGACGGCGAGGGGTTGAAGTGTTGAGTGTTGTCGGGACGCCTTGCGTCTTATTAAACATACGGCGTGGATGTGCACTGCATTGTTTTCAAACAGAGGGCTGCAGTACGGTGTGTGTGCGGGTCCGAGCGGTGATCCTCCCACTGGGTCAGCAGTGTCACTCAGCCGCGCCTGGGCTCGCTCTCAGAGACCGCTGCTATTGGTGGAGGGCCGGCCGTCACCGTGTGCGTTGGGACAGCAGTCAGCAGTAAGCGGGGATGAGCCTCGCCTGGACGCCATCAGGCCTGCTCCCTTAGACGGGGGAGTGGGGGGCAGATTAGAGGCTCCGACAGGGTTTGAGCCCTGTACTGCTTCTGCTGATGCGTGTGTGTGTGTGTGTGTGTGTGTGTGTGTTCCTGTGAGTGTGTGTGTGTGCGTTTGTTCCTGTGCGTGTGCGTGTGTGTGTGTGTGTGCTTGTGTGTGTCCAAGTGCAGTGGGGGTTGCACATCCGCACATGCAGCGACGTGCCAGAAAACCGTTATTTGCAGACGAGGAACGAATAAAAAAATAAAATCCGACCATCCCAGCCCGTTCTGCGAGGGGCAGTCAGGCAGTGGAGCAGACGGCCCTCAGAGACCGGGGAAGGGGGACCCCGAGCAGCTCCGAACACCTGTCAGCGGCCGCCGCGCGAAGCCGCCGGCTAATGGAGCTACTTAGCCTTTAGCTCGGACGGTTAAATAGAGTGCAGTTAGCGAGCGCGCGACACACCGTGAGCACTGGGTAAGGAGCCCGCAGGGACACGCCCCTCCCCTCTGAGGCCCAGACCGGAAGAGGAAGAGGAAGAGGAAGAGAGAGGGAGAGAGGATGGGAACGAGAAGAACGGACGAGAGAGAGAGAGAGAGAGAGAGAGAGAGAGAGAGAGAGAGGAGAGAGAGAGAGAGAGAGAGAGGAGAGAGAGAGAGAGAGAGCGAGGGAGCGAGAGAGAGAGAGAGAGAGAGGGAGGGAGGGAGGGAGGGAGGGAGGGAGGGAGAGACGAGCGTCGTTGCCAGAAGTTGTGCTAATTGCTAGCGGCTACGGGGGGATGATTGATGGTCTTCAGGCGGTCATTAGCCGTAATGACCCAGCGCAATGGGCCTCCGTGGGCTAATGTTAGCGCCTAGCTTCTGCTCTGTACGCTGTCAGCTGTACACACTTTACCACAGGTACCGCCGTGCCGTCCGTCTCTACTGACCACCGTCTCTCACTCCTTTTACTACCTGTGGGGTCACAGTAAACGGGCTGTATGGCTGACAAATGACTGAGAGTTTACTGTTTACAGTCAAGACATCTCTTTAGGGCCCCCCCCCCCGCACGCACACACCAACACATCTCTTAAGGATTAACCAGCTACACACACAAAAAACACACACACACATATACACACACACGCACACAGCTACCCACAAACACACATACACAATTAGACAATGAAACACCCCCACACACACACACACACACACCCACACACACACACACACACACACACACACACACACACACACACACACACACACACCAGTAGCACATCTTATGGCCCCGCCTGCTATTACTGGTTATTGGGGGCCGCCCAGTTATTGGGGGCGTTGGGGGTCTGTCAGAGATGGATGGAGGGGGCAGACGGGGGCCAACTCCGGCTCTGTGGCGCTAAACGGCTCTGGAGCCCGAAGACACGTCGAGGGGCCCGGGAGAGAGGGGGGAGAGGTTGAGGACGGGAGAGAGAGGAGGGGGGTGAGGGCGGGGGGAGGAAGGTGTGAAGAGGGTGTGGGTAGGGACGAGAGTCGAGGGAGGGAGGGGGGGGGTGGCCTTGGTGTGGGGATACAGCCCTGGATGAATCCTACGGGGACAGCGCGTCCTGTGACACGGCGCTCTAATCACATTCATCCCAGTCTGACCGGCTTACCGCAGAAACCACGGAATGAACCGGATCCTCTCAGGCGGAGCGCTTGAGGGGAGAGGAAGGAGAGGAGTAGGAAGAGGAGAGGGAAGAGGAGGAGGAGAGGGAGGGAGAGGAGAGGAGAGGAGAGGAAGGAATAAGGAGGAGGAGGAGAGGAGAGGAGAGGGGAGGGGAGGGGAGGAGAAGGAGAGGGGAGGGGAGGAGAGAGGCAGTAGAGGATGGAGAGGAAGAGGAGAGGAAGGGAGAAGGGAGAGAGAGGGAGGGGAGGGAG
>OLKM01000662.1:136682-206682 GCA_900291075.1 Melanogrammus aeglefinus
CTCTCTCTCTCTCTCTCTCTCTCTCTCTCTCTCTCTCTCTCTCTCTCTCTCTCTCTCTCTCTCTCTCTCTCTCTCTCCCTCTCTCTCTCTCCCCACTCCCCATCCCCCTTCTCTCTCCTCTCGATTCCTTCTCTACACACTCCTTCCTCCTCCCTTTCCTCCCCCCTCCTCTCCTCGGGGTCTTCCCGTCTCCCCCCCTCCCCCCCTTGCAGAGGAGGCGATGGACCAGCAGAGGGTACTGAGGACAGGTTGCCTGGTAACGGGCGTCCACACTCCGCCCATCCGCCGCAGCAGCAAGCTGGCCACGCTGGGACGCCTCTTCAAACCCTGGAAGTGGAGGAAAAAGAAGAACGACAAACTGAAGCAGAGCTCCACAGGTGAGGGCCGGGGGTGCTCCCTTCCTAGATCTCCGTTGTGGATGATCGGTGCTAGTGCAGTATGGGGTGGAGAAGGGGGAGAAGGGCTGAGGGTAGGTGGGGTTGAGGGCGTGGTCCTTTAGGGGTGGAGGAGCTGGTGGGGGCGGGATGCTCGTTCAGACAGCTGGAGAGAGGAGGGTTGCGGACGGTGACACCCTCGGCTTCAGAGTGAAATGGGGCCGTGGGCTCACACAGACAGCCAACACGCACACGCATGCACACGCACACAGGCACAGACATACACACACATGCACACAAACACATACATACACACTCACAGAGACACACACACACGCACTCATGCAAACACACGCTCGCACACACGCAGGCAAACATACACTCAGATGCACACGCATGCAGATGCGCACGCGTGGGGCTCTGAAAGGAGGTCAGGTGTGACCGATGACTGTAATGAATAGTTATGCCTCTTCCTTTGAGTCACAGCTGCTCCCTGATTGGCTCGGGACTATTTGGGACAAACTCCTGAAATATTCAGAGTATTTCCGGCCTCATTCATCGGCCAAACAGACACAGAATCGATTAGAGGCGAGAGATTGTGCTCGCCGCTGATGTCTCTTTCATTTTTCATTTAATTTCAGAGTCCTACGGGTAGAAGTGCTTCAAGTGAGACTCTAAACTAATAGGGCAGGGGTCCAACGAGAGGGGAGAGACACTGGGCTGAAGGCGTAGCGCGCATTAGCCCGTGTAGCGTCCGTGAGACAGGGAGCCAGACGAGAGGCCGAGGGAGACGCTCTCGCATCAGAACCGGGTCAGGGCTGTGGTGAGAGCCTTTATTAGCAGAACACTGGAGGAAGGCGTCCCTCTTTTCGCATCAGCAGCAATACTCGCTTCACTTCTGTCTATGGTTCATCACATCTTAATAACACCTCCCTCCTCTCTCTCCCCCCCTCACCCTCCTCTCCCCCCCCACCCTCCTCTCTCTCCGCCCACCTCCCCCCTCCCCTCTCCCTCCTCTCCCCCTCCTCCCCTCCCCCTCCTCTCCCCCCTCCCCTCCTCCTTCCATTGCCTCTTACCCCCAAACTGCGCTTTCTCTCGTCCTTACCCCTCTCCCCCCTCCCCAATCTCTTCCCTTCACCTCTCCCTTCTCACCCCCACCCCACCCACCAAACTTCTCTACCTCCGCCCTTCCACCTCTCCCCCCCTCCCATCTTAATAAACACCTCTCTCTCCCTCCCCCCTCTCCCCCCCCTTCTTACACCTCCTCCCCCCTCCTCCCCCCTCCTTCCCCCCTCCCTCCCCCTCCTCCCCTCTCCCTCCCTCCCCCTCCTCCCCCTCCCCCCCCAGACGTAGCTCTGTCCAGCAGTCTGATGTGCCGCCATGAGGCCTGCGCCCCCCAGCAGGGCTGCTGCTGCTCCCCCGACGGGACCCTCCTCCTGGGGGGGGGCTGCTTCGTGGGGCCCCTGAGCCCCCGCCTGGTGGTCAGCAGCGTGGAGTACCTGGGGCCCGACCAGGACCTCCCCTCGCCAGGTAAGGGGGCCCCCCCCCCCCCCCCCCTCAGCGGGGGGCCGTCAGCCGTCCGCGTCGTGAGAGACGTTAACCCTGGGAGGGGGGGAGACAGCACACACACTGACGGACACACAGACGCACAACACATACACACACTGACACACACACTGACACACACACTGACACACACACTGACACACACACTGACACACCGACCGAAGGCACACACATACACACTAACACACTGACACACTCACACAATGACACACCAACACACTAATACACTGACACGCACACACACACACAAAGACACACTCAGACACTGACACACACACACACACAGACCGAAGACACACTACACACACCACGACACCGCACACACACACACACAGACACACTCAGACACACTGACAACACACACACACACACAGACGAACACATCACACACATGACACACACACACACACAACACACACACACACACACACACACACACACCACACACACACACACACACACACACACACACACACACACACACACACACACACACACACACACACACACACACACAGTTCAGAGCAGCTGTACAGAATAAGGGAGAGACTCCCAGCCTGTGGGAGAGTCCACTGCTGATGGCTGAAATCAGCCTCCTCGTTAACTAATTGACTTCGACCGGATTATCATCAACAGCCATAAAAGCGGCGTGCTGGTTCATATCCACTGACCGGATGAGCGTCTGAGCGTCGGGCCGCCGCCTGGAGCATCTCTTTAGCTCAGGACACATTTGATTGTTCAGTCTCACTCGCATTTGTCTGACTTAATCATCGGAGATCGCCTTGACGTCTCCGCCGCGGTGTGGTGGACCGATCTGACGCCTGGGCAAGGAGAGGGAGGCTCCTCTGAGTCCAAATGGGAGTCCGTAGAGGAGGCGGTTCATATCAGGGAGGGAGAGAGGGGGAGAGGGGGAGAAGAGAGGAGGTGAGAGGGGGAGGGGGGGAGAGAAGGAGAGAGAAGAGAGGAGAGGGGGAAGGGAGAGGAGGAGAGGGGGAGAAAAGGAGAGGAGAGAGGAGGAGAGGAGAGGGGGAGGGAGAGAAGGAGAGAGGAGGAGAGGGGAGGGGGGGAGAGGAGGGGAGAGAGGAGGAGAGGAGGAAGGGAGAGAAGAGAGGAGGAGAGGGGGAAGGGAGAGGGGGGAGGAGGAGAGGGGAGAGGGGGAAGGGAGGAAGGGGAGAGGAGGAAAGGGGGAGGAGAGGAGGAGAGAGGGAGAGGAGAAGAGGAGGAAGAGGAGAGGAGGAAAGGGAGAGGAGGAAAGGGAGGAGGGGGGAGAAGGGAGAGGAGGAAAGGAGGGAGGGGAGAGGGAGAGGGGAGAGGGGAGAAGGAGAGGGAGAGGGGGAGGAGGAGACGGGAGAGAAGAGAGGAGGAGGAGGAGGGGGGAGGAGGAGAGGGGGTAGAGGAGAGGAGAGGAGAGGGGGGAGGAGAGGAGAGGGGGAGAGGGGTAGGGGAGAGGGGAGAGGAGGAGAGGGGGGAGGAGGAGAGGAGGAGAGGGGGGAAGAGGAGAGGAGGAGGAGGAGGAGATGGAGATGGATGGCTGAGGGGCTTGGCGTCAGCTCTGGTGATTTGTCTTTAAAGATCGATGACTGTACACATGGAGGTGGCTGCCAGCAGATCTAGTTTATTTACAGCATGGATCTATGTCCGTGGTTGTTTTACGGCGGGGAGGTTTGGCCTCCTCCGTTGCTAAGCGATGAGTCGCTGTGCTGTAATATATAAATATAAAATGCATATAAAGTAGAAAATACCAGGGAGCGCAATTCCCTTTGTTTAATATTTTTTCTGTTATAGTTTTATGCAAAGTAAAGTATGACCACTTGGGATTTCTTTTTTCAAACATTGTTTCCTAAAAAATAAAAGTGTATATGTAGCTTTTTGCATCACAAGTTACACAAATCTACCACAAGAGGGCGGAAGAAGCCCGTCTATGACAGCCTGCCACCACCCTGCCCGGGACTAGTCCAGAGAGGGGCGGCTGTTGATGTCTACTATTCACTAGACCATCATGATGCTGGATAAAGAACATGAGTCATTGATAAGAGGTTATATCATGCTTTGATCAAAAGTATGTTGTGGATTATTATTCTGTAAATGATTATTCTAGATTTTTGGTATGGGAAATATTTGTCCATAACAAATTAAGAATAAATCATTTGTACGGTATTTAAGAATCGGCCTAATGTTACATGAATGATTGGCAATGTTCTTTTACCGTCCAAATTCCTGCTGTAATACGTCTAGAATGTTGTTTTAAACTAAACGCGCGCGCGTGTGTGTGTGTGTGTGTGTGTGTGTGTGTGTGCGTGTGTGTGTGTGCGTGTGTGTGCGTGTGTGTGTGTGCATGTGCGTGTGTGTGTGTGTGTGTGTGTGTGTGCGTGTGTGTGCATGCGTGTGTGTATGCGTGTGTGTGTGTGTGTGTGTGTGTGTGTGTGTGTATGGTGTGTGTTGTGCGCGTGTGTGTGTGTGCATGTATGCGTGTGTTGTGTGTGTGTGTGGTGCGTGTGTGTGTGCGTGTGTGTGTGTGTGTGTGTGTGTGTGTGCGTGTGTGTGTGTGTGTGCATGTGCTGTGTGTGTGTGTGTGTGTGTGTGTGTGCGTGTGTGTGCATGCGTGTGTGTGTGTGCGTGTGTGTGTGTGTGCGTGTGTGCGTGTGCGCGTGTGTGTGCATGCGTGTGTGTATGCGTGTGTGTGTGTGTGTCTCCTCCACCAGCACCTCCTCCTCCGGACGAGGAGTATGAGGAGGACTGCCTCCACCAGGAGGAGCTGGAGTCGGGGTCGGGGAGGAGAGAGGGGAGAGAGGAGAGGAGGGGGAGGAGGGGGAGGAGCACGACCCCCTGTGGAGCAGAGCTCCCCGAGGAGCCGCAGGAGGGGGGTGGGGGGGGCCAGGAGGGGGGCCGGGAGGAGGAGGAGTCTGCTGCCCCGCCCGGGACCTCCCCCCCGCAGGCCCCGCCCCCCTGCGCCCCGCCCAGGAGCAACAGCGGCGACGGTGAGCGGGACACGTGCACGAGACGGGACACGTGCACGAGACGGGACACGTGCACGAGACGAGACACGTGCACGAGACGGGACACGTGCACGAGACGAGACACGTGCACGAGACGAGACACGTGCACGAGACGGGACACGTGCACGAGACGAGACACGTGCACGAGACGAAAACACGTGCACGAGACGAGACACGTGCACGAGACGAAACACGTGCACGAGACAAAACATGTGCACGACACGAGACACGTGCATGAGACGAGACACGTGCATGAGACAAAAAACATTCAGGGCACGAGGACGACAGGGAAGCGACGGCAAGCAGCCAATCGCGTACAGCGTCGTTTGGATTAGGCCCGTTGATCACGCCTCTTGAGCTGAAGAAAATGACGGCAGCTTCCCCAGACCAAGCTCAATCGTAGATTGAGCTTGGTCTGGGGAAGCTGCCGTCATTTTCTTCAGCTCATTAGCCTGGCAAAAGCCAGGCTAATTCAAGCCTGGCTTGAATTAGCCTGGCTTGAATTAGCGACTAGGCGACCCCGTTGGTCACGCCTCTTGAGCTGAAGAAAATGACAGCAGCTTCCCAGCTGCCGTCAAAATGACAGCAGCTTCTGGGGAAGCTGCCGTCATTTTCTTCAGCTCGTTAGCCTGAAGAAAATGACCTCCCCTGGCCCCCTCCCCTCTCCCCTCCGTCCTCTCCACCCACCTCGCCCCCCCCCCCTCTGCCCCCCCCCCCCCCCCCCCCCCCATGATGTCCCTGCTGGCCCGTTCCACTCCCTATGTTGACGTTCCTCCTCTCTCCTCCCAGATTCAGGAGCCATGTCGCTGCCCAACCATCTCCCCTCCTACGTCCACAAGGAGCCCATCCCCAGACCCCCGGAGGGCCTGGCCCCCAGCGTGCTGCCCCTCCGGGGACCCCTGTCCACCGCCTCAGGGTCCCCCCACCTCGGCAACCTGCTGCACCCCGCCGGCCCCCCCAGCAGCATCATGGAGGAGCTGCAGCGAGCCTTCGCCTCCAAGAACCGGCAGGAGATGTGAGGAGGCCGACGCACACACACCAACGAACACACAAACACACACTAGCGCACGCACACTAACGCACACAAAACACACACTAACGCACACACAAACACACACTAACGCACACACAAACACACACTAACGCACACACACACACTAACGCACACACAAACACACACTAACGCACACACAAACACACACTAACGCACACACAAACACACACACTAACGCACACACAAACACACACTAACGCACACACACACACTAACGCACACACAAACATACACTAACACACACAAACACACACACTAACGCACACACAAACACACACTAACACACACACTAACGCACACACACTAGCGCACACACAAACATACAGTAACGCACAAACACTAACGCACACACAAACACACACTAACGCACACACAAACACACACTAACGCACACACACACACACTAACGCACACACAAACACACACTAACGCACACACAAACACACACTAACGCACACACAAACACACATTAACGCACACACACTAACGCACACAAACACACACTAACGCACACACAAACACACACTAACGCACACACACAAACACACACTAACGCACACACAAACACACACTAACGCACACACAAACACACACTAACGCACACACTAACGCACACACAAACACACACTAATGTACACACACTAACACACACACAAACACACACTAACGCACACAAACACACACTAATGCACACACACTAACGCACACACAAACCCAAACACACACTAACACACACTAACGAACACACACAAATGCACACACATAAACAGACACATTAACGTACACACAAATGCACACACTAATGCACACACAAACATACACACACTTACGCACACACACAAACACGCACACACTAACGCACACACAAACACACACTAACGCACACAAACTAACGCGCAGACACAAACACACAGAGAAACGCACAGACACAAACACAAATGCACACACAAACACACAAATGCACACACCTAAACGCACAAACACACACAGAGAAACGCACACACACAAACACAAACTCACAGAGAAACGCACACACACACACACAAACGCAAAGACAAACGCACACGTCTGCTAACAGTAGCCTGCAGGCTAATGTGGGCTTTTTGGATCAAATTTATTAATTGATCAATTACTCTCATCTAGTTCTAATGACATCGCGCTCCCCACTAGTGGAGTGGCTGACGCATATTAATAGAGAGTCGATCGTTTCCAGCCCATTACGGCTGCTGCTGTCACTAACAGGAAATTAGTGGACTCGGCGGACTCTGTGCCTTGCTCAAAGACACCCCGGCAACGCTCGCCTCAGCAGAGGAAGACGCTGAACTCAGGACCCTCTTAGGTGTGTTCAGACGTCGGCGCACATTAAAGTCTCCCCCCTCCTCCCCCCCCTCCTCCCCCTCCACAGCGTCCACGACGGCAGTGAGCTGGCCTCCCTGCCGCGGCCGTGGTGCGGCGGCGGCGACGGGCGGCTCTCGCGCTCCTGCAGCTCGGAGAACCAGCAGCAGCAGCAGCAGCAGCAGCACCACCCCTCACCGTCGGGGCCCCGCGTCAGCTTCGGGGGCCTGGGCCTGGGCATGGGCCTGGGGCATGGCGGGGGCCACGGCATGGGCCACGGGTCGGGGGGCGGCGACTGGCCCCGGAAGGAGGCGGAGGAGAACAAGGAGAACATGAGGCTGGACCAGTGCTTCTCCAACACCTCGGGCCTCCCCAACGACCTCGAGGAGTGGAACGACTCCGTCATCTCAGGTGAGGGGGAACACCTGTCTGGGGCCGCGGGGTGGGTGGGTGGGGGGCGACGGAAGGCCTGTAGTCGCCCCTGTAGTCGGGGGCAGTGGCGAAGCTAGACCTTTTTTGGGTGGGCTCAAGCCCACCCAAAACTTGCCTTAGCCCACCCTATCGTTTCGTCCTCAAATCTAATATTCTACCTTTTTTTTTTTACACAAGCAATGAGAGGATGGATGCCGTACCCTAATGAACAGGCTCAAATGGGCTAGTGAAATCGAGCGCAACCTTCCTGCAGGAATCTCTTACTTCTGATTGGTGGGTGGGCGTCTCCTGTTTGACAAAAACCAAAAATGCAGCACGAGCGCACCCAACGTAGTTTCTGCTGTTGTGTCTGTCAAAGAGGCTAGCTAGTCTTTATCAGAAAATCCACGATTTCCAGCTGTGCTATAACATGACCTGGTAATTAATAATAATAATCATTTTAAAACCTTGACATATTCTGTCAGATGTCTATTAAATGGTGATTCTATCTATGCCTCTTCTTGAATTGCTTCATGTTTTAGTCGGCAGAGCCTTGTAATGCTACGCAGCATGATAAGCATGATAAGGTGCAAGGAGCAGAAAGAGTTGACATGGGGGCTAATTTTCAGTTGAAAAAAACCCCTGGCATTATTTTATCAACGAAGAGCGTATTCATTGCCACAACAACGTGAGCAAATCAACAAGTACAACATGTTCTAATACTATGAGACTCAGGAAAACGCCCTCAGCTGATATAAGGTGTCAGGGGGGGCGTGTGCGGCAGAGGGGACTTAGTGTCTTATTTATGCATTTAATAAGTTGCTTAGTTTATTTTATTTTCAATAAACATACCAAGATTTACAATAATTTAGATCTTACTAAGTCATGACAGAGGGACTTGGTATCTTATTCATGCTTGAAAGATGAACATATATAATTTTTTTTAAAGGGAATAAGCTGATAAGCTTAACAAGTGACCAATGTTTACTAAATATTTTTCATTAAATGCAAACCCCAGTGAATCATTTGCTCGTTTCTCTGTTTTGAAATTCACACAGACTTAGCAGTCTTGTTTTAATGTTAGAAATTGAATTAATAAACTGAACTTGGAATTTGTTTTAAGTTGTTGCAGATGTTATCTCTGCTAATTTTATTAATCTAAATAAATAAATATTAGCCGGTTCTCAATAGTAGGCTATTTCAATTCAGGGAGAGCGTGAAAAAATGTCTGTCTCCTATAGGGTGGGAATGACAGACAATAATTGAGAACCACTGGTCTAGAACATGTTGTACTTGTTGAATAGCTCACGTTGTTATGGCAATGAAAACACCCTCAGCTGATAAAATAATGCCAGCTGTGTTTTTTAAACTGAAAATTAGCACCTTTTTATTTATAAGTTTTATAAAAATATATGGGTCTCTGAAAGTGAGACAACATAGTGTAGTGCTCCCGAAATAGTGGTCTGTTTATTCAGCTAGTACATGTTGTACTTGTGGATTTTTTTGCATCCCAAGTTTTATAAAAATGTATGTTGATAGAATCTATAAAATTGTATGGGTCCATGAAAGTGAGGCGACATAATTTAGTGCTCCCAAAATAGTGGTATGTTTCTCATATTAATAATCTAGTACATGTTGTACCAATGTGTTTCAGTAACATATTCAGGAAAATATGAGTGAAACTTACACAAAGGAAAATTAATATACCTCAAATTTGTTATTACAGTTTACATTGATTATTCCTTCACCCAAACAGTCTTTTTTCCTTTAGTGATTCAGAACTGCATTATTTAGCTGACACTGCCAGCTATTGGCTTAGACATACAACAGCATAGTAACTAAGAAACAGCATATTAACTAAGAAAGTAAAGGTTGTGGACAGGGACAGGACTTTATATACTTCATAAACCCCTGTGGTTGAGCCCCCCCCAAAAGTCAGAACCTCGAATCGCCCTCGACTCGGGGGTTCCATGCCCACGGCAGGGACGTGTGTGTGTTGAGATGCTACGTCTTTGCATGGTTTGAGCGCTTCTCACACAGAGTCAAACCCACAGTGTGTGGGAGTGTCAACCACACACTGTGCGGATGCTTTACGGCACCGATGGTAGTGGCCCTCACCTGAGGAGGAAGAAGGGAATAACAAACCAAGGAACCGACTGTTTTGACTCACAGACATGCTGATGAACTTGTTTCCTATTTAATCGTTTTATTCTAAGATATTCCTAACTGTATGCTTTAAAAATGATTGATTGAATGAGGTTATAATGGAACCGGAAGGGGCCAGGCAGTAAGGACGTCCCACAGGCTGCGGACATTGGGGATGGAAACCAGTTCCTTTGTGTTGGGAGTCAACCGCAGAGCCTCTACACCGCCTCTGCTCCTCTGGTACTAATCTCTTGTTTCTCTCTGTGTGTCTACGTGCGTCTGGTGTGCGTACGTGCGTCTGGTGTGCGTGTACGTGCGTGTGTGTACGTGTGTGCGTGCGTCCCCACCAGGCACCCTTCCTCGCCGGCTGAGGAAGGAGCTCCTGACCGTGAAGCTACGGAACCGGCCCAGCAAGCAGGAGCTGGAGGACCGCAACATCTTCCCGGCCCGGACCGACCTTGAGCGCCAAGAGATCCGGCAGCAGATCGAGATGAAGCTCGCCAAGTAAGCCGCCGCCGCTTCAATCAGTTCACACTTTATTTATAAGGGGGAACCTAACAATAACAAAATGAGTTTGACCAAATCTGAGAATCACAGAGTCGACAGAGAGAGCCGATATGTGTAGATTGCGTATCGTAATGTACAACGGCACTGTGGTGTCACGGAGGCATTTCTTCGTCCACGTGTGAGTACCAGCTCATCGTGGCCAGGATTCCTTCCGTTCCCACGGTTGAAAGGGCAACATTGTGAATGAGTGTGAGTGTCATAACTTGGATCCGGGAAAGGTTATTATTGTTGATGGATTGATAAGCCATTTTAAATGTGCTTTTTCATACATGCATGGATTAACGAAACCACGGAAAGAAGTCCTGCCGGAAATACCCAATGATTTGTGTAATGTCATCATCCATTATGTATGACCCATGATAAACACCAGGCCTTGGTCTATGGGGTCATATAAATAGCAAATGGAAAGCTATTTCCTGTGGGTATATTTGTTTTGATTCTGATTAAGTTAATCACCATTCAAACATTTCATCTAGGGGCAGACAAAAGTAACAAGGTAGTCAAAAATTATTGACACATCAACTCACCAAGACTTGTGTAACCAGCTGAAATAACCAACACGGTTATTAATTAATGCAGGGAAGGGATTCAATCAGATTTTATATGAGACACTGCTGCCCCCAACGCTGCCTGTGATTGGACAAACGACAACCAATCAGGGACTGACCTGTGGCCTTGACCCTGAACTCAACCAGTAGGTCACATAACTTCTATCCCAAATCCATCCCTGTACATACTGCACATCTGCAATGTGTCAATAAGGCCGCGTTCAGACTGCCAGCAAAAATCCGATTTTTAGCCCATCCAGATTGGAACCGGATGACTCTTTTGAAGTCTGAACAGTCGAAAGTCACATGAAATCCGATTTTTGCAAAACGGATCCAAACCACCTCCGGGAGGTGGTTTCAGATCGCATTTGGACAGATGCGTCTCAGTCTGAACAGCTCCAAACACTCAGATCGGATTTTGACTGTCCGTGACGTCACTCTACGCGACGCCAGACCTGATCCAATGCGCCAAACCACCCGCCTCAGTCCTTGGACAGAGGAAGAAACGAAATGCCTCATTAATCTGTGGGGAGATGGGTCCGTTCAAGCGAAGCTCGAGGGCATGTGTGTGTGTGTGTTCTGCACCCTACTGGACAGCGATAAGGACAATATACTCATGTGAGCTGCCTCCATCTTGTTTGTTATTGTTTTTCTCGTCGCTATTACATGACGTCACACAATACACGCGCTGGATGACGCCTCCGCTCCGACGTCGTTGCTACAGCAACCTGTCAGATGGGTCAATAATGTGGCCCAGTCTGAACAGAGCCAAATGCGATTTGGACACTTGCTAAAACAGTGTGGACAGTCAGCCCTAAAAATCGGATATGAGAAGGAATCAGATTTGAATCAGATTTGCCTTCAGTCTGAACGCGGCCTTATATATAAGGGCCTACTGTGTAAACTTGTTAGTCTCTTGCAATGTCACAAGGAGATCCCCTGTTCAGAATGACCTCGTGCTGCAAAAGGAAAATAACCAAAATAAAAACCAAAAAATAAAAAAAAATAAAATGGTACAACCGACCACATAATGCGATCCATTCTTTGCGATTGTAGCTCTGGGTGTTTTCATAGAAAACATCCACATGTTCTGCTCGGAGGGACACTAGTCCCATGCACAGGCGAGATGTTATTCCCGGCATCACAACCGGCCCCGTAGGACAGGACCGGGCCGGTAGGACAGGACCGGGCCGGTAGGACAGGACCGGGCCGGTAGGACAGGACCGGGCCGGTAGGACAGGACCGGGCCGGTAGGACAGGACCGGGCCGGTAGGACAGGACCGGGCCGGTAGGACAGGACCGGGCCGGTAGGACAGGACCGGGCCGGTAGCATAGACCCGGTTTCCATCCCTGCGCTTCACACGGTTGCACCAACACCAGAGAAGCGCATGTTGCGTAACGACTCCCGTTCCAGGAAGTCGCAGCAGAGCGCAGCTTCGACACCCACGTCTCAGCAGCGAGAGATGGGAGATACATAAATACTGTCCGTCTCCAAGGCGACCGATGGTGTGAGCGGGGATCTATTTCTGGCGCGTCTGGCTGTGGTTTCGTCGGAGATGCGCGATAATAAAACAGGAGCAGCAGAGTTGGTCGTTAAGACGCTGAAGGCCACACAATAACCAGAAGCATTTCACACGGCCCGGGCTGAGGCCGGGACACCTTACGTGGAGGGACTCAGGGGTCAGGCTTGCAGAGCCGTTGCGTAAGGACGCCTGGGAGTCTGGGAGAGAGAAGCTTCCAGAATTATGGAAAGTGCATAGGAGCCAGCTGTAGTGCCTTCACTTCTTTTTTAAGGATCTTCTTTTATTGTATCTTTGATCTCATCTTGTCATCTACTATATTCACAAATGATCTCACGTTATTTGAGATGATCCAAGATGACGTTATCTGATTACCTCACCCCAATGACTTATATATGCTCTCATCTTATGACCATCCATAATGAAAGACACACACTAAAGGAAGGAACGCATTTTAAATTGTAAACTGACCCCTACTTAATTGATTGTGATTGGGTCCTGCTTAATTGACGACAGGAGCAGGACGCCAAATAGAAACACAATAGGAACATTTCTCCACCCTCTCCAAACCCCAAGTCCTTGGGAATGTCAGGATCCAAGCCGAGAGTGCAGTAGTTACACAACAGTGACCCATTTTACATTCCTTCACTTGTTTTTTTTCACACCAATGAAACAACAATGGCCTGTTTGTTTATTTCCATGCTTCCAGCACTCTCCTTTACCAAAAGCGAGCGCAGTTGTTTATTCGTTCCCCTTTCCCTTCACTGCTGGGAGACAAGCGCGAGGGAACGTTATGAGGACACTATGACATGTCACCAAAACGTCGACCCTGCTTGAATTACCGTCGATGACTAAAGGGTTCTCAAGGTGACAGTGATCGCACGGGGACGGTCCTCTATAAAACACTGTGTACCGGGCTCGGCGCGTCTACGACGCGTCCCTAGATCATGTTTACCGTGACACGTCGTCCCGTCCCTGCTCGGAAAGGGAAATCCATTCTAAACATAAAACTGCTGCAGTCAGTCCCGGAGAAGGGGATGGAGGCGCTCACAGCAGCAGAAGCTCCTCAGTGGAGCTCATTCCCCCGGGGACCCGTTTCAGGGTGACACCGCAACCCCTCGAGCCCCCCAGCTTGGACTCAATCTCCCCCGCAAGCAGAAACCCAAACAAACGGCACCGCAAACATCGACGGGTCCGCAGCGAGTGGACGCTGCTGTCAGGACTGATGGCGGATAATGGGGGGGGGGGGGGTGTCACAAAGAGAGACGACCCTTCTATCTTTAGCCCTGTGCCCGACCCCCACCCTCGCCATGCGCTCCTCGCCGTGGCTATTCTTAGCCCCCCCGAGACTGTTGAATAATGCATTTTCACGAACCCACATCCATCCACCCTCCTCCCCCGCTCTGCTACGCCTGTTGTTGGGGGGGGGGGCAGGAGAATATAGAGGAGACGTGGGTGTGGGGGGGCAGAGAGAGGAGGAGGATGCTACTGTAACTAGGGAAGAGCGAGGCAGAGAGGCAGCTGTAGACTCAGAGAGGCTCTTTGTTTAGTGTTTTAGGTAAGAGAAGAGACTGCTGTCTCTGCCGCCCACTCACTCTCTCTCCGGCTGCCTTTGGCTGACACAGTTGGGAGTTTATGTTCACTATATAAAAATAAAAATCTTGCTTTATGCGTCGGAACAGTGGGTGACAGCGATGATATGTTGCTGCCGTCTGGCCTGCTTCATCAGCCAGCTGTTGGAGACTGAATGCGTGTTATGTATATCATTAGTGACAGAAAGATAATTCTGTTCATATTTCAGCACTGTGCTTGTTAATGGTGGGAATGAGGGTAGATGAGAGAAGGAGATGGGAAAGAGAGAGAGAGAGGGGAGAGATAGAGATGGAGAGAGAGATTGAGATGGAGATGGGGAGATAGAGTGGGAGAGAGAGAAAGAGAAAGAGAGAGAGCGAGGGAGAGAGAGAGAGAGAAAGAGGGTTGGAGAGAGAGATCTCATCATAAAAGACCCTCACTTCCTCTAGAGAATAAATAAACACGGATATTCAATGTCTTCTCTTCACACAAATTTGGCTCCATGAACTGCATCCAAACATCCTGGGTTTCAACAGACACATCTCAACGTCTGGGGCGTCAAAAACAACATCGAACATCAGGGTTGTTAGGAACGCCACCTCAACATCTGGGGTGTTAAGATCTACATCTCAAACATCTGGGTTATTAAGAACAGCCTAACCTCTGGAAGAGCTTAGAACAGCACAGCATATACAAGAAACGTGCTCTCATCGAACGTTTAAACATAGAGGATGGAGAACTCCCGTACTGTAGAGAGCAGCACCTAGTAGGAGGGGGGGACGGGGGGGGAGACGAAGGCTTCTGTGGAGAAGAATCGCAGGGGAAACTGGTTGTTGCTTAGCAACTCAAAGACCAGGTCAATAACAGAGAGGCGCGGGGCCATCTGGACTCGGGGAGTGATTCTCCATTTCATCTGTTGCAAATTTAATACAGTCACATCTGCTGGTCTGCATTCTCCTGCAGACCCCACTGGGAGGGCTGCCGCTAAATGAGCAAGATGGACGAAACACTATCGTGTCTCTTTGCTCTGTTCCGCATTCTGCACTGAAATGCACGCAGATGCGCACCGTTTGTGCCGTAGCGACAGTTTCTTGTATTTTTGTGAGCAAAAAAAAAATCGCTGAGTGAGTTTTATTAATGCGTGCTATTCTCACAAGACTTCATTTGAGAAGGATAACTAAGTGGTTTCCCAGTACTATCTCTCTTGAACATTGATTTACACAGATTCACTAATTGCCTGCCGGTGTTGTTGCCTACATGAGGGGCTGAGGTAATGCTGCCAAAACGCAGCTGTATGATCTTTACATACATACATACATACATACATACATACATACATACATACATACATACATACATACATACATACATACATACATACATACATACATACATACATACATACATACATATACACAAATTACCAATTGATGGATGGATAGACGGTGCAAAGCATCACATGTGAAGGGTGGCATTTGACAGCGGTAAACCAACTTAATATGTGGCCATTAGTACGACCCACCTGGTCAGGTGGGCAGTCTGCGGCTCAGAGGGTCTGACCTATGGCTTTCGTCTTTCAACTCTCGACCACTACAAAGCTTAAGCTGTGTAACCAGAGGACTACAAACAGTGTTGGGAGTGGAGGGCGGGGGGATTCTGCTCCATATGGCCTTTCATTTCTAAAGCGTGTCCTGTTGTGCACTCTCTATCAATGATTAATAAAGGCTTTGAATAGCATGAAGCTTTAGGACAGCGAGGCATGAGTGGTGATGGAAAAACAAACACGTTCAACCTTTGCGATCAAATATTTGCCTATTTAATGGGATGCAAAGGACGGGGCTAAGGTTTAACATCCACTAATTATGCTGAATCGGCAATCAGCACGGTATTAAACTCGGCCGCGTGTTATTTACCGATTGCTGCATAGTGGGCAGCCCGTGTGTTGTTATGCCAGTGCCCACCGCATCATCATCCCAGGGAGATGGGGATCCCGCGGATTGAGTGAAAGCCTCCTAGGCCCCGCCCACCCCGCACTATGCAGGCGGTAGCTAGGTAGAGTAGCGAGGGCGCACCCGAGCCGCGCATCACGACGCCGCTCTTCAAAAGCGCGTGTTCTCCTCCAGCGTAGGGCAGACAAACACTCCGTCCGTCTGCAGTGGCTCCGCACGGCAGCGCTTCCCCGACACCGCAGCACAGCCTGGCATGGTGCATCGCGATCGCGGAGAATAATTCACACGGCAGTCAAGACTCTTTGGAGAAGAGACGAAGGAACAATTGAACGGAGGAATTGGCGTTTATCGTCGCTGATCCAGATGTGGGGAGCGCCTCTGCCAAAGCACCACAGTCGGGGTTTGGATGCGAGATGGAAACGTAGGGGGATCCTCTCCAGAAAGCGCACAGTGAAGAAAGTGAGAGCGGGGTGTAGGATAGGGCAGTGAGCCAGTCGGTGAAATGGTTCAGAACGTGGTTCTGGTGTTTCTCCGCAGGCGGCTGAGCCAGAGACCCAATGTTGAGGAGTTGGAGAGTCGGAATATTCTGAAACGTGAGTACACCACGTTTTATATTTCCCGAACTGAATAAACTATCACCGCCGGATATAAAGGCATTGATTCTAGATGATATAATGCAAATGGTATTGTCTCAGCTGCCAAAGCACACCAGACTGTATATTCTAGTTTCCATGTACATAATAATTAAATATAGATGCACGCAGCCTACTTTTTTTTAAAAAATATCATCCATCATTTAGAAATAAGTTAAAAGATTCATACCCCATGAATTGATAATTAAACCCTGGGATGTGGGCTGAACGCTCTGCAGGAACAGTGGTGCAGGCATGTTGACAGGCTCACTGATTTGTTCCTAATTTCTGCTCCCCTTCAGAGAGAAATGACCAGTCGGAGCAGGAGGAGAGGAGGGAGCTGAAGCAGCGGCTCAACAGAAAGGTGAAACACTCTTGGGTTCACCTGTCTGTCATCCATCCTTCCGGACGTAGTCGTGTCAGCCTCATGTCTGGAGCCCTCAGTAAACATACTAGACGTGGAGGTGCTTCATGCCTTGCACAGGATTAATAAAGTGTCTTCTTATATTATCTTATAAACTGCACCTGCAGGGGGATATATTTTGATATTTTTGAACTTTAACTCAAATAATAATGGAGATGTCCTCCATTCGCAAGCAATTTCCATTTCCCAAAAAAATCCTAAGCCAAACCAAGCGGTGGTCTCGAATCTGTTTATCGGTGGGCCCCCTGCCCCACCACCCACCCTCTCCCTCCCGCTCTCCCTCCTCGCGGCCCTCCTCCCGGCCCTCTCCCACCCCCTTCCGCTGTCCCCCCTCACGCGTCTCCCGCCTCCCCATCCAGCTGAACCAGCGGCCCACGGTGGACGAGCTCCGGGACCGGAAGATCCTGATCCGCTTCAGCGACTACGTGGAGGTGGCCAAGGCCCAGGACTACGACCGCAGGGCCGACAAGCCCTGGACCCGGCTGTCCGCCGCCGACAAGGTGGGCGCATGCTCGACACACACACACACATACACACACACACACGCGCGCACAAGCAGACATGGATAAGGGAACATTATTCTGTTGCTATCATAATGAGGTCGGTGACTTTTCAATAATGTAAACTCATCAATACACACACACACGCATACCTTTGCAAGCAGGCATGCACACACATGGATAAGGGGACACTATTCTGTGGCTATAATAAGCAGGTCAGGGACTTTTCAATAATGTGAACTCATCAAAAGGGAGTTGGGCTACGCTCCCTTTTTGATGAGTTTACAATACTGCAAACGCTTACTCAGAAGATCCAGATGTTTTTCCTTTAAATCAAGTACACTGGGGGAGTATAATTAACTGAATGCACGTACTAATCTGTTCCCCAAAGTGAGTTTGAAACGTCATCCGTATCCTAAAATAGTTTCCGAGTGTTTGGAGTGATTCACCATCGCCGATCCCAGCGTGATCACTTCCTATCGCTAATTGTTACTCACACTCCGGGTTATGCATCACCCTGCCTAACCTTTGACCCCATCGACGGTATCATCCGGTGCATTCCACGCCTCCGCTCACCTCCCTCGTTTACGCCGTCTGCTCTGTGACCGTCCGCTGCGCGTTCAAACCGAGCCCATCCGAGTGGTTTTAAGCCATTTAAAAACACAAAGCCCCCCCGCCCCCCTGGGTGGTGGCCCCCCCGGCCCACAGGGGCCACGTCAGGGAGACACTCATGTTCATGTGCCTCCTCTCCCCTCTCCGCAGGCCGCCATCCGCAAGGAGCTCAACGAGTTCAAAAGCACGGAGATGGAGGTGCACGCGTCCAGCAAGCATCTCACAAGGTCGGTAGGCTCCGAGTGGGCGCCGCATGCGGCTGGGAAGAATAGGCATTATCGCTGTGCCGCACTCGCTTATTCTGCTGCTATTCCGGGGCTTTGTGGCTGGGCTAATTATAGCCCTATACCGTACTCACGTGGTGGAGGACCTCTGTGGCAAAGATAGACCGACGGGCTATAAATAGAAGAGCAGGGGTTTGGGGGAAGGGAAGAGAGAGAGAGAGGGAGGCAGGGAGGAGGGGAGGGAGTGAGGCTGGGGATGGATTATTGTCGAGTCAATGCTGCATTTGCGGCTACAATAGGCGACAAGCATAACCCTGGTATCCTTGGGAACGGGGTTTGAGGACGTGTTGAAGACACAGAGGCGCCGCAGTACTGTGACAGTGACGAGAAGGGAGGACAGTAATGGGCGCGCTAAAAATAGCTCCTGGGCCGAGGTGATTAATGGCGAAAATGGGGCTGTGACGTCGCTAGCAGTTTCTCACAACGTTGCTTCCGTCTCCCCACTACCCTCTCTAGGTTCCACCGGCCGTGAGCGAGTGTGCAGTGAGGGGAGGAGTTTCTTCTGTGAAGGAAATGGTGAACCTTGGGCCGCCCGGCTGTCCGGAGCGACCACCGCCGCCGCCGCCCTCTCGTGCGCGCGGTGTGGGACTGTTCCACAAGGAGCCTGGAGCCCCTTCGATGGTCATCAGGGCGTCTTCCCCACGTTCCTTTTCCAGCGCCTCGGGGGCCCTGCCCGCTGGGGGGGGGGGGGGGGGGATGGGGACAGGGTATTGGGGGGGAGGGGATGGGGGTGGACAGGGTATTGGGGGGGGGGGGTGCGGGGACGACGACAGGGTGTGTTGCTAGGAGTCGGGGGTCTACTGTGAGCCCCGCCCGTTGAAAGTCTGCCTGGAGCAAAATGAACATGGGGGAGCCCCACACCCCCTGCTGGGAGGAGACCCGAAGGAGCGATCGGTGTCTGTGTTTTCTTTTCCTGTTTTCTTTTCTTAGTTTTTCTAAATTATTATTATTATTATTATTGTTACAATGAACTCATGGACTCATTCTGGCAGTGTGGATCTGTATAGAGGGAGGGTGTGTGGGTGGGGCTGTGTGGGGAGGGGGTTGTGCATGTGACCAGCTTCACCTTTTTTTATTTGATGGGGCCGTGCAGTGTGGTGGGGGCCGGAGGGGGTGGGGGGGTTGATATTGGCTGTGTGTGCAGTGTGTCCGCCTGGGGAGGGATCATAACACCGTCACTGTTAGAGGAAAAAAAAAGAACCCACCTTTGTAAGCACTACTTGTCCTTAAAATACAAGGTCTTTTTTTAACGATGGCTCGTGGTCTCGTGTTTTGTGCCCCACCCCCCTCGCTGTGAGTCAACCACAACGGGATGTTTATGAAGAAAAATAATTTCAGTTCTATTATCGTCGCGTCCGTCGGGAGGTCCGAGGAACGAGAGGTTTTTATTGCTCTCACCGCGGTCACACACACAAGGTCATCTTCAGTGTTTAACGGACCGCAGAGGAAAAATCCACCGGGAGAACTCTCCTACAACACACTCCGTACTGACCTTACCATACAGGAACAACGGTTTGAAACATTCGAGAACTCTTTACTGACATTAAGCATCACTAAAAACAATAAAGACATTAAATAACAATGTGTTAATAACTATGAATAGATTAGAATAAATAAAGCACTCTAAAAACCAAGCTGACATCCCTTAGATCTCAGGACTGCAGAACGCAGTGCCGTGGTAACGAACACATGGGTGGATTGCCTTAAAGAGCCAAGCGCTCCGCTGGCGGTAACCGTGGCGACGGTGCGGGCTGGAGATCAGAACGGGGCGGTCCCCGGCATGAACAAAGCCTGGAGCCCTCGGCGAACACTGTGGATCTCGTCCTCTTGCTGAGACGAGGAGACAACACAACAACAACAACAAGTCACCCTTTGAGTCAGCACCACGCACACAGCGTGCAGACAGACAGACAGACAGACAGACAGACAGGTGTCTGCACACACACACACACAGATACATGATGTTCTCTGTGTGTAAGTTCATACACACATACAGTGTATACAAGCATGTGCATGTATTTCTCTGTGTGGATGTATATGACACACAGACACATACGTGTGTATGCGTCTATTTGTGTAGGTGCATAGACACATACACTATACGTGTAGGTATGTATGCTTCACGTCGGGGGGGGGGGGGGGGGGGGGGGGGGGGACTCACCATCTCTTTGAAGAGTCCGTCCTGGACACACTTCAAGTCCTTCCTCATCAGGCCCATCTGGGGGTTTAAAAGGACGCCACGTGAAAAACACAGGGGTCAGAGTGGGACAGAGAGGACAGGGCAGAGAGGGCCGTCAGCAGTCAGGCCATCGAGGGCCAGTCGTCACCGTGACAGGAATACGCAGACGCATCAGGAATACCGTTGTGTTACTGCGACTGTTTGTCCATTTCTCTGAGGCGTTCGTTAAGCGACTGAGGGTGGATTAACGTTCACGTCATTCTAGAGAGGGCAGGGGGGCAGGAAGCTGCTTAAGGGGGCCTACGGACATAGGGGATTGAACCCGGTTCTATTTGGCTGGGAAATGAACACCGTAGGCAGTACACACACACACACACACACACGCACACACACGCACACACACGCACACACACACACACACACGATGAATTCAGTCAGTAGCAGCCTTCGAACAGACAGCTGAAGACTGTGATTCCCCTGGAGTGCATGTGATGAGTTAGGTGCGAGGGTGAGGAGATGGGTGAGGAGGAGGGTGAGGAGGTGAATGGGTACCTGTGAGGTGAAGAGCTTCCCCTCATAGTCCAGGCTGTAGGTCTTGTTGTTCTGGAGGGTGTCCTTCAGCCTCTGGTGTCTGGGAGAGGGAGGAGAGGAGGGAGAAGAGAGAGGGGGAGAGCGAGGAGAGAGGGGGAGAGAGAGGCGAGGAGAGAAGAGAGGGGGAGAGCGAGGAGAGGAGGGAGAAGAGAGAGGGGGAGAGCGAGGAGAGAGGGGAAGAGGGAGGAGAGAGGGGGAGAGAGGCGAGGAGAGAAGAGAGGGGGAGAGCGAGGAGAGGAGGGAGAAGAGAGAGGGAGGAGGGAGAGAGAGACGAGGAGAGGAGAGAGGGGGAGAGCGAGGAGAGGAGGGAGAAGAGAGAGGGAGGAGAGAGGGGGAGAAAGAGGAGAGGGGAGGAGAGAGAGAGGGGGAGAGGTAGGAGAGAGGGAGAGAGGGAGAGAGAGGAGATGGGGTAGAGGTAGCCGTTACATAATGTTGGGGAATGGGTTAAAAAATACTGGGGTACAATGATTACACTTTGCAGCAGTACCGTAGAGGAATAACAAATACATTTGCAGAAGTATATTTTGTTGTCAGAAATTTGTTCAGTTAATGTGCTGCGAAAAAAAAAAAAAAAAAAGAAATAAACAAACCAAAAAACTGTTGAGACACACCTGATCATTTATTTAATATTTTAAGAATAAAAAGGATTATCGAAAGCGACTTACATCGGTTAATACACACATTGACACACCGACGGCAGTCAACCATGCAAGGCGACAGCCAGCTCTACCTCCTGAGCTAAGCCGGCCCTAAAGGCATAATAGAGTAGGCCTACAAAAGTCGACTGTTCTCTTTTCAGACCAAAGACAAACCAGGGGACCTGAGGTCAGAACAGAAGCTCTGACTCAGCGGCCTGCCTGGAACAGGGGGGGGGAACTGATTGCCGCCGCTCGTAGTTTAAAGACAACGGCACGGGATTGCAGGGTGACGTCATGGGGGCACGACCATAACAGAAAAATATCAAAACACACATTTCTCAGGAGCCCCTTCTCGAGTGAGGAAAACAGTGGCAAGTCATGAATGCTTCATGTGAAGCCTAAGCAATCTCTTCACAGTACGGTTGAAGCAGTATTTAACCACCAGATGATTTGGATGTTGAAAATAACGCAATGACGCAACTGACCCCTATACTGACATCACTTTTTGGGTTTCACTGGCTCTTTAATAAGCGTCCATAACTCTAGGCATCACTGGTTTGACCGGGGACAACTGGGTTGGTCAGACGGCTGATCTGACTTCATTAGGATGAAACCGCCTCTGACAAACCTTCAGGGACAATCACTCCGTGTTAAATTGTGTTCGCCAGGCGTGTGACAAAGAGTTCAAAGGGAATCTCTTCCGACCAGGAATCCTTCTCTTCCATAGAATAATTCAGAAGAGTCTGACAACTTTTGAGAGAATGCCTTTGAGTTATTTCTGTTTGTCTAGAGGTGGTTTGGGTAATCAAACAGAGGAAAGAGACAAAGAGATCTTTTCAGTGAAATCCTTCCCCACTAAACACGTACTCGGGATATTTCAGTAAGAGTGACTCATACACTCACGCACACCCTGATTTGAACAAGGAGTTCCCCAGGGGTGCACGACGCCCCGCTTTCACAATCACAGAGCCTCTTAGCGTCAGGAAATCCCTCAAACGGAAGTCGTGGGTGACTACCCACCTTCAGTATCTGTTTAGGGAGTATGGAGTTCAGTTGCCTTAACTCTACTTAAACGTTACAAAAGTTGGGAGCATAAACCGAGGGCATAAACCATGAGCATAGAACTACAGCATAAAGCCAGAGCATACACCTACAGCATACACCTACAGCATACACCGAGAGCATAAACCCAACCTGGCCTTTTACCCTGAAGGGATTTCTACGATTGTTTCGACCATGGACAATCGCGCTGTCTTCCCCGCGATTTAATTCACCATATAACGTTATCGAAGGCTGTTGGGGTAGTCTCCTCATCTAACGATAACTCATCAAGTTCACGTTTTCATCAGCAATGGTGTTGGAAGACTACAACTCCCACGATCGCACGCTACTTCACGACGTCACCAGACGATGTCTTTACTTTGATTGAGAGGCCCCCCATAGCTGCAGAAAGGACATATCATGGCTTTAACGCAGTACCAACAACGAAGCCATGATCCGACAGTACACACACACAAAGCAGAGACCCGTCTATGTCATGCGACCCAGATCTCACCTCCTGTTCTCCTTCTCCTGATAGGAGTGGAATGCTGTGGATTGTTTTCTCCAGTACACCTGAGGTCAGCAGAAAATAAAACAACAACAGGCGTGAGATTAAAAACCGCACATAAATCACTACTTCAGAAAGCTGTGATGACTTCGGTCTGCCGAGTCAGAGCTGCTTTGTGAGTGTGTGTATGTACGTGTATATATATATATATATATATATATATATATATGTATATATGTATATGTATATGTATGTATGTGTGTGTGTGTGTGTGTGCGCGCGCGCGCGCGCAGGTGTGTGTATGCGTGCGTGCGTGTAGGCATTTGTGTATGTGTGTGTAGGTGTGTGTGTATAGGTGTGCTTAGGTGTGTGCGTGTGTCCCTCACATTCAGCTCCTTCTCCATTTGCTTCAGCGTGACCTCCCCCTGCTCCAGCTGTGTGATCTCCTCGTGGAGGACCCGGCGGACCTGCTCCAGGTGCGTGGTTCTGGGGGGCAGTCAGAGGGACCCCATCAGCAGACGAATACGACAACAGAGGAACGCACAATGTTAACACAAGAGAAAAGCCTCAAAGATACTGGGAGGGAAATGAACAGCCAACAAATGTTATACAATTTTAAACAACAGCAGATCTGTCAAATCTGACGTATTATTCACATCGTCATATTATAACTCATATTTTAAGGTTCATCTTGTGTTTAGCGTCAAAAATGCCTTAAATAGATGACTCAGGCAGTGATTATGGAACGTAAAAAAGCACTCTGATTGGCTGAGGATAAAGCCAATGAAGGACAGTGAATTAACAGCATGAGGAGGGTACAGTCGGGTAAGACATCACAATTTTATCACAAAGCCAAAATATGACAATTATGGCAATCATGCCATGAGGCTGCCATATATCCTTTGAAAAGAAGGAACTATAAAGGCCTACTATTCACTGCAGACTCTTAGGTCGACTATTTGGGTCATCCCGATGATGTCACCTAATATTCCCTCCTAGATTACATTACGATGACTCCAGCAGCAGACACAGAGGTGATACAGCTAAACTGAGGACTCAGCAGGGCTGGGGGGGGTCAACGTTCTGCTGGGCTTGCAGCACATGGACACTCAGAGGACAATCCAGGGAAGCCGGGGGGAGGCGGTGACGAGGGTTCAATCCCCCCGACCCGTCTCGTCCTTTCATAACCTGTATTTGTTGACTTGAGCGCCGAAGTGGGTGACGTGGCGCAGTGCGGTCTGCGTCGAGTGCCGTCCGTATCGCTCCATCCTCCTGGAGCGACCCTGAGTGAGGGAGACACAGAACGCCAGAGTGACCCTCGGCAGAACACGGAGTGGTGCCTCCAGGGGTGCGACAGAGGACAGAGAGACTCAGGAGTTGTTGTTGGGGAGAATGACAGCCCGATGTCCGTGAATCACGGACATCGGGCTGTCGTTCTCCCCAACAACAACTCCCGAGTCTCTCTGTCCTCTGTCCCGGAAGTGTGGGTGCTTTCTCCAGGGCTATGGGTGAACGTTGGGGTGTCACGGTTAGCGGGTGGCAGGCAGGTAGGACCCAATCGCAGACAGTTCAGGTAAAAGGATAATTTATTAACTCAAAAGGCAAGGAACACACCGAGAACACGGGTGACGCGGGGAACACCGGGAACACAGGTAACACACGGGACACAACTCACCACAAACTACAATGATCCGACTCGGAACAAAGGAAAAACAAGGGCTTAAATACCAAACACACACAGGGCACGCAACGAGTAACAGCTGGAACACATAAGGGGAGGGAGCAGTAATCACACAGGAGGGAAACCTGACATGGGGAGAAACAAGACAACAAGATACCAAAGTAACACCGGAAACACACCGAAACAAGACAAGGAAACAGAAAGACCATGACATGGGGATGTACAGGGGCTAAACGGGCCTGAACCTTAGGCCGCGTTCAGACTGCAGGCAAATCTGATTCAAATCGGATTCCTTCTCATATCCGATTTTTAGGGCTGACTGTCCACACTGTTTTAGCAAGTGTCCAAATCGCATTTGGCTCTGTTCAGACTGGGCCACATTATTGACCCATCTGACAGGTTGCTGTAGCAACGACGTCGGAGCGGAGGCGTCATCCAGCGCGTGTATTGTGTGACGTCATGTAATAGCGACGAGAAAAACAATAACAAACAAGACGGATCAAAGAACGCGAAAGACTTTCATAAATCGAACTTATTCCGATACATGTCCTCGAGCTTCGCTTGAACGGACCCATCTCCCCACAGATTAATGAGGCATTTCGTTTCTTCCTCTGTCCAAGGACTGAGGCGGGTGGTTTGGCGCATTGGGTCAGGTCTGGCGTCGCGTAGAGTGACGTCACAGACAGTCAAATCCGATCTGAGTGTTTGGAGCTGTTCAGACTGAGACGCATCTGTCCAAATGCGATCTGAAACCACCTCCCGGAGGTGGTTCCGATCCGTTTCGCAAAAATCGGATTTCATGTGACTTGGGACTGTTCAGACTACAAAAGAGTCATCCGGTTCCAATCTGGATGGGCTAAAAATCGGATTTTCGGCTGGCAGTCTGAACGCGTCCTTAGCTGTCGGCAGCTGATCGCCAGGTTGAGCAAACGAGTCGCAATCTGAAATTAATTATGTCCGTTATGTAATTACTTTCCTTTTCCGGAAAGTATTGATTTTTATTTCTTCTTCATGTCTGCCAATAAAGCTGCCTACTAATATTATATTTCAATAAAAGTGTCATAATTTTATTTTGGCAGACACAACATCAAAAATGATTGTGATTGGTTCGTGCCAAGTGTCATCAAATTGTCACTGAGAAACTAACATTTGAACTCTGGGCGATGGAAAAAAGGACTCTTGCCAGCTTGGCTCGCGGCTCAATTGAGGGTGGATCTAGGAGCGAGTCAGCCCCCCAGGTCGGCCACAACGCTGAATAGCTGGGTTCAGTTGGGGAGGCAGAAAACCATCACAACCTCCAACAAACAGTTTGTTCAGACAAAGCTATAAATACGAGGGTTCAACTCGTTTTTATGGGTCATTTAAAGGCCACTTGAGCAACATGTTTTGTATCTAGCATTGTGTGTGTGGGTGTGTCTGTGATTCAGAGCATTTCTACAGCTTGACCTAGATAATTCTAATTGAGGACAAGCAGGTGAAGCCCTGAGACAGCGATGACTGAGTCTGCGTCAGCATGCGTGTGTTTTGACTGAATATCATCATATGTCGTATCTCATAGGAATAGCGTTCCCTGTGTGGTTTTGTGACTCAGGTGAATATGTGCTGCTTCTCCAGCACCACGTCGTCAGGCTGCTCGGAGTAGCCACCACAAAACCCCAGGGTACGAGGGACCCAAACGCTGACCGCTGAGCCAAACGGCAGCGGCCATACGGTCATGGTACATCACAGCGTGATACATACATCCAGGTCTACCCTCGAGGCCACACATTCAGATCACTCAGCTCTACTGGGGTCCCACCTGGAACTTCTTCTGGAGCTTGGAGCTGAACTGCTGGCACACGTTTCCCACGTGCCCAGGGTCGTTGGCCTCGTCGTCGGCCAGCTCCTGATCTTCGTCCTCCAGATCTTCGTCCTCCAGATCTTCGTCCTCCTCATCGCCGGGGTCCTCGTTCTCTTTGTCCTCGTCGTCCAGCTCGGCCACCCACTCCCTGGTGATCCGGGTGTGGGTGGAGGACGCCACGCGGCCCGCCCCACCCTGGCGAGGCACCTTCAGGGCTGGGCGTTGGGCAGGGACAGAAGGGAGGTCTCGGCTGTTAGTGGATCAGTTTAGCTGTGTGCCATACCCCTGCTTGCCATGCCCCCTGTGTTTCCTTTGTGATAACGTAATGGGTGGAAAACGTGTAGAAAAAGATTGCTAAGTAACCCAAAGTTGTTTTCTTGAATTAATTTAAGGTTAAAAGTTTTCGAAACTATTGTTAGAAAGAGTTGTTATATGTTGAGCCAGTAGGTCAAAGGGGTTCTGGCTTCAGATGGGCGACTTTGTAAAGCAGGGGTCACCAACACAGTGCCCGCAGGCTGGTCCTAAAGATAGCACAACTCATTCTTGAACATCTCTTTCCCACCTTTCTTAAGTCATTGTTGATAATTATTGTGAGAAATCATTAACATGATCAGTGTCTTCACATAGATGAGTATCATTAATCATTAATAATAATATAGAACTAAAGGCAAACTGAGCAAATATGTTATTTCAGAAGAGTGTATCAAACTGGGTGCCCTTCGTAGGACTCAGTACCCATGAAGTAGCTCTCAGGGTCAAAAAGGTTGGTGACCCGTGATGTAAAGCTTCCATTGGATCTGAAGCCATGAAAGGTGAACGCATGAGGCTGCATGCTGAACTGGAGGGGGGGGGGGGGGGGCAGAGGAGGAGTGGATGGGGAAGGGGGGGTAGGAGGGTACCTGTGTTGTGAGTGGTCCTGCTGCAGCTCTTACTCTTGATGTCCGCCTGGTAGTCTTTCGGACCAGATTTGAACCCTGGGCTCTTTTCCTCCTCCTCCTCCTCCTCTGAGCTGAGCTGGTTCTCACTCACCAGGCTGTCGGCCTGCACCTTGGTGGCTGGACGAGGTGAGAGCATTAAGAGACAAGGAAGAGAATGGATGACAAGGCTAATGTGTTCCTGCTCTGCTGACTATCTCACAGGACTTGAAGAGTTTTCTGGGCTTCATCTTGGGTGAGCGTTGCCTCGTCCTCTTGCTCTTCTTCTTCACCATCTGTTCCTCTTCATCGCTGGATGAAGTTTCTGTGTTTTTGAGGGTCGGACCTAGAGGAGCCCAGATCACAGCATCAACAGACCGCTCTCCTGTCTCCAGAGAGCACTCTGTCTACCTTTATTCATCAGAGTTAACGTGGCAGCTCAATCCATACACCAACCACTCTGTCGCTTTTTCTAGTCTTTCTATAATGCCTCGTTAGACATTTCATAGGCAGCCTGATGGGCTCTATGGGAATCTCTCTGAAACCGTTAAGAAATACATGTGTTAAGAAAAACAGAAGTGAGAATGGACCACACACTACGAACAGAAACACAGAGGGGGAGAGGTAGGGAGAATATCTGTTACCTGAGACGTGACGATGTCGTGGGATAGGCCTTTGCTTGCTGGTTAAAGATGGTGTTTTCTGTGCGAAGGAACAAATGATGTCACCTAGATGTTGACCGAACGATTGTCTCAAAGACTAAGACCTAACTCTCGTGAAAACTCTGGGCTGTTGAAATGAAAATGCTATGCATGGTAAGTGGGCATGACTTTATACAGATGCAATACTTTGTTTCAGAGACCGTGCTCTGCCTTGCCCCTCTTCCTCTAGTTTGTTGCATCAATGGAATGAGGAAAGCCACAAAGGCTTGGGTTCATGGATTGAGTGTAAAAAGTTGAATCAGTGTTCAACATGCAACCCAAATCTCCCCTACCTCCAGTACTGTACTGATGTTGACCTCCACCTTGTAGACACCTATGGATGACCTCACGGAGGACTGAGTCAGACAGGACACCGGCGACACCCTGCTGGATCCGTAATGGAAGGCGTGGTCGAGTGGGCCGTCCCCGGGAGCAGGGGAGAGCTGCACGCAAGCAGGGTAAGGAGGCGGGGACTTGTCTGCGTCCAGCGCCGTGGAGGTGAGCATGGGCTGGGAGGCCTGGGAGCAGAGAGACAGGGGGGAGCGAGGGCCGGAGAGCAGCGGGCGACTGATGGGACTCAGCTGTAGACATCCAGAGGACGAGAGACCGAGACAGACAGACAGACAGACAGACAGACAGAGAGACAGACAGAGCAGAAGACGAGAGACAGAGAGAGAGAGAGAGAGAGAGAGAGAGAGAGAGAGAGAGAGAGAGAGAGAGAGAGACAGACAGACAGACAGACAGACAGACAGACAGACAGACAGACAGACAGACAGACAGAGCGGAAGAGAGAGACAGACAGACAGCCAGAGAGAGAGAGGAAGAGGAAGAGAGACACAGACAGACGGACAGACAGACAGACGGATAGAGCGGACGAAGCGAGAGACAGGGTGGAATAGAGAGAATGAGAGAGAAAGACAGACAGACAGACAGACAGACAGAGAGAGAGAGGGCACAAAAGAGAGTGATTGGCATATAAAGACCGAGGGAAATTGGCCAGCCATGATCTAATCATCATGGTCGTCATCTCTTGCCGATGGTTAATTCATGACGATTGTTACACAGTGCGTCAAAATGACAGAGAGGCGCTGAATCAGGGCTGCTATCTCCAAATGGGTCACGCGTCAATCAAACAACTGTTGTGTTTCAACACCCCTCTTTAGTTGCAATACGTACGACGGCTGGTTCAAGCAGCCTCACCGGCCCCGGAGTCCAATCAGTCCGACTCGGCCTAGGTGAGGCTGCTTGAACCAGCCGTCTTGAACCAATGTGCACACCTGTTGCACATTGAGTAATCAATGTACATCGGTCGAACCACACACTAGAGCCGTGTTCGAGATCGTTCCCTATTCACTCACTCACTAATCCCTATAGTGTTCATTATATAGTGCACTATACAGGGAACCAACAAACAACAATTGGGACACTACGCTGGACATTTCCAAGCGTTATTTGCGTCAGTAAATGCGCCGGGTATTTGTGTGACGCAGACAGACGCACCCACATCATGTAAACAAACCGGGCACTCACGATGGAAAGCTGGAGGTTGTGTTGATGTTGAATGTTACATTTTTCGACGTTAAATCCTAAATAAGTTGTTGACGTTCCTAAACGAGAGCCGGAGACTCCATCATTAAATGTATTTGTTTTCGCAGTTATTCAGCTTCTTCTTCCCCCCCGTAAAAACGACGACCGCATTGCATTGTGGTATACGGGAGTAACATGTAGGGAACATCGTATGTACTCAAATTTTGGGTGTTTTAAGTCCACTATGTAGTGCAGTGAAATGAACCAGAGAATTCGAACACCACTACAAAATGGCGAGCACCCTACATAGTGCACTATATCAATGATGGGGAACGATTTGAAACACAGCTTAGGAGAGATCTGGTGCATGGGAACATAGTGCACCACCCTCATGTGTCACTGTCTGCCAACGGGCTTTGAACACCACCAGCCTGCGTCCTTGTCTGGAAGAACCCAGTTAAAGTCAGAGGCGTTGATTTCAATAATGTCATCCATAAAACCATGTCCTATAACTGATATATTCTACAAATAAAAAGGCTGGCCAGCCCGTAGCGCTCCGTTTGTTTGTGCACGTCTCGTCTTACTACCGCCACTCCCAGGACCACTCACGCCCCCACGCAGCAGGGCTCCACTGAGTCAGTCAGCGCGCCTCACACAGTTCCACAGCCTGTTATTCCCTTCTTTGAATCCTGAAGTCTCCTGCCTGCTTGCTACATGACTGCGCAATGAGTCAGTAGTAAGTAATGATCAAGTAACCGACATTGACCACAACTCATTACAGTAATTACACAGGACTTAACGTTCTACAACCCAGTAATGTGACGTGTATATATATTATACTACATTATTACTAGGCTCTTCTCAATGCTCTGGAACGTTCTGTTCACTTGGACGGGCCTTCCGGACTTCAGGCAGTGAATAATTTTTTTCCGATAATTGACCGTTGCCAAGCATATAATGACCGCTGTCAAGGAAAGTGAATATTTTGCCTGATTCGACGTCTTTGGTACCACTCGGCAAGTAGTCCGGTAACTTATCACCCCCAGCGTATTAGGTTGCGAAGCAACGTCAACGTCTTGAGGGTCTATTCCTCTGCTGGTTGCTCTGCTGACACTACGAACGGTAATCGTAAAAAGACAACGCTGTGTGAAGTTATTTTTTCGCTTTGGCATGTAGCCGTGTGATGAGCAGGATAATGTAGAGAAGGTGGCCGGTCATTAGCAGCAGAATAAGCCCCTTCATTCCCTGTCTGGGCTTGTTTTCCTGATAATGACCGGCGTTGTGTACGTTATCCCTGACTTATATCACATCCAGACTCACAACGGACGGCCCCCAGCCAAGAGGCCGGGAGAGAGACCCCGCCCCAGACCAGTGGGTTCCTACCTCGCTCACACCGCCTCTCCTGGGGGCCCGCTGCGCGGCCGGGCGACCTACGGGGGTCTCAACGGAGGGGTGCGGCGGCAGGAAGCGCAGAGGAAGAGCCGGGGTCGAGCCCCTCTTCCTCGGCCCGCCGGGGAGGGGGACGGCCCCCTGGCCGACGGCGTTGCCGGTGGCGACGGGGCGTGGCGGTTTGGGGGGCCCCCGGCCGTCGGGGAAGGTGGGGCGCGGGGACCCCAGGGGGCTGAGGGGGGAGATGGCCGGGGCTGGGGTCATGGTCGTTGCAGCTGTGAGGGGGACGGACAGAACAAGCAGACAGATGTTGAGACAGCTGGGCTCCAGTGGCGCGCCTACATGGAGGGCTCGCCCCCCCCCCCCCCCCCCTAAGAGGGTGTTGCCCAAGCGGTCCAAGGTCAGTCCACGCAACAGCGTTTACTTAATGTTATACTTTGGCAAACAGGGTTATTGTGGCATGTGGCACATGAAGCAGCTTAAAAACAGTGTCAGCATGCCGCCTCATAGGGCAGTAAGGAGGTTAGTCTGGCTGCTGATGCAGCAGTCATCCCCGTCTTTTAAAAAGCGCTTCACATCTAGAATATATTTTTCAAAAACTGCGTCGTTACGGCATGTGGCACATGTAAGCGGACTGTGACGATCAAGTCCAAACTGTTGGCGCAGTGAGGGTCCGTGTGATCTCCGCAGACCCCGTGACACCGGCCACCAGAAGAGCCGCTCAGACAGATGGTTTGACGGAGGCGGATATCAATCGGATCAAGTGACGGTCACGGACGTCAGGAGTCGGACACACGCAGCGTGTGCCCCGGGACTCTTACATCTCATCATCTCCACGGGAGGAAGGCAGGGCGAGCGGGAGGCCAGGCGGGGGGTCCACGAGGCCTTCTGGACACTCGTCTGTTCGTTGGGACGCAGCCCCGGTCCTCCTCTCTTCGTCTCCCCCGCTCCCTGGAAGGCTCTCTTCCCCGCCTGTTTCTGGACACAGGCGGAGCGTTGGATTTTAATTTAAGATACTGAACATCAGCTCAACATTCAACGGCCAACCCTCTAGATTATTTAGGTTTGCATTGACAAATCATCGCATTTTGGGTGTTATGGTGCGTACACACCAAAAGACACATTTGTCGCGCGAGAAATCCTTAACTGTCGGGGTGCAAGTTTTGTCAGGCGAATTTGCTGCGGTTCACCCCGGACTGCACTGCAGGGAACGGTTGGCCGGTTGAACGTTGATTGGCTGTTACGTTACACATGTCACTCAGTGGCCACGCTGCTGAACGCTGATTGGCTGTCATCACGCGGATGTTGCGGCAAAGTTGAAATATTTCAACTCGAGCGAATTTGTCGCACTACAAATCATCGTGAACGCGCTCGCCTGTGCAGGGCGAAAGTGTGGCGCGACATTTATTCTCTAGCGAATAATTCGCCCGATTCGCGTCTCTAAGTTCACTTTGTATGGGATCTTGTCGCCCCTTCGTTTGGTGTGAACGTAACTTTAGACTCCCGAGACAAGGGGTTCTGGGTTCGTATCCCCGATGTTTGCAGGATGCATTCAACCTGCTACTTAGTCAAGGGTTTTTAAAATGATTGACACTTAAATGAAGTATCAGCGACGTTGGGTGACGTCACTTCTGTTGGTATTTGCAGTGAGATCCCAAACAAACAGAGACAGGAGCCCCTCCCTTCCGTGTTTCGTGCATCCAGTAAAAACGATCATGAACGCAGCGCAAACCCCCACAACACCCACCGCTTGTCGGTGATTGGTTGGAATACTATTTATTTTGGTTTTGAGTGGTTGCTAGTACCATTTGTTTCTGTGTACGATCTTGGAGCATAGACTAGATCTAGTGGATTGTGATGAAAGATCAGATGAATGTGGTCATCTATGTTTCGGCCTAGCATCGCTGATACAACCTTTAAGGCCCTTGGGATCCAAGCCTCTGCCGGATGACTAGATAGTGAACAGTAAACGAGGGCTCGTGAATCAACCCCCACAGAGCAGTGGTTCATGTGTAAGGGGAAGGGCCCCCACCTGGGGACCGGGGGACCGGTCCACCTCCGACTGGACGAGGGGCCCCTGGTTGGTCTTGGGGGGCTGCTTGGCTTCAGGAGGTTTGATGGGGTAGGTCTCCTCACTCTGGACTCGCCTGCCTGTGGTGCATTTCTGCCACGAAAAAATGAATGAGCAGTTAAAGTGAAATAAATACTTTTGTCAGGATAACATGATGATTGTTACTATCCAAAAACACATTTTCACTTTTATACATAACTTGCATTTATTCAACTGAGGCTTTTGTCAAAAGCAACTGACGATAAGTGCATTCAATCATGCAGGTACAACCCAAAAAGTGCAAGAATCATTCGAGTACATAAAATCAATTAACTCATTGATTCAATGAATTAATTCAAGTGTTCAAAGTGCTACATTTTAGACAGCTCTCAACCATTATCGGTATACGACAGCAAAGGACTAAAGACAGTTATATAGTTGCTAGGTTTTTGGTATTTGATAATTGTTTTTGTGCCTTTGAGCCTGTAACGTACCAGTGTTCAGCTGCTGCATTGTTTCATTTCACCGCTAAACACACTCAGACTACATGTCCAATGGGGAGTGCTCTAAGGGAGAGGGGGGGGCTTTTACCTTGGAGGGGGCAGTGGGCTCTTTGTCTGTGAGGCTGTCACGACCATGGCGCTCCATCTTCTGATTAGTCGGTTTGTACGGTAGGCTTGTTCTCGTTTTCCTGTCTGCCACCTCAGACGTCGTCTGCTCTCTCTTTGCCGGCTGCTCAACAGATGGGTGCTTCTGCCGGGTGGAGGGTGGGGAATAGAGGAAACATGAGATAGGACATGGAACACGACGCAGCATCTTACAGAGTTATCTGGATAATGAACGGATGCAGCGCTATTCATCTCAGGCCCAGCCTCTCCTTTCAGAAGGGGATATGAATAGAAAGCCAGGCAAGATGATCTTGTGTACTGCACAGATTCGTTCTGAGGTCTTTATTCATGTGTGAATAGTTATATTTAATAGAGTGTGTGGGGGCAGGAAATGGTTGTCCAGTATTTTTTGCAGCACATCTAATGTTAATTGTATGCTTTAATTGATCACAGCTTCCCTTGTAAGGCCCTGGATGAATCTAAAGGTGAAAACTTCAGTCTCAATGCGATGGATCCTTGCAAATGTATAACGGTGTGGCTGTAGACTGCTTGCCTTGGCAGCGGGAGGCTGATCCGCCCCAGAATGGCTGTCATCGCTGTCTGGGTCCCTGTAGCTTTTAGGGTGAGTGGCCGCGGCTCTCTGGGGCCTCCTGCCTGCTGCCGGTGCCGCTCTGCTCGGGACAGCGGCCTGCCTCTCTGACTGCTGTCCCGCCGCCTTCACCGGAGGCCTCTTCTAATGAAACAACAGTGACACCTTGTGGCCGACTGGGGTAGTGCACGCTGAGACTGTCGGCACAATAAACGATTGAAAACAATCGTTCAAAAAAGTACAACAACAACCGGCTTACCTGAAGTGGTCTGACGTCGTCCTTTCTGGGCGATGGAAGGGGTAAATCTGGGGATTCATCTGTAAATAAAATATCAGATTTGATTCAGTGTACACTAGGCAATTCAACTCTTTAACGGAGTAAGATATCATAATGTCATTTTCTGATATTTGTATTCTTTTTTACACAGTATGTATAGTTAGACCACACACATATATATAATATACATATATATATGTATATACAATATACACATATACACACATACATATACACATACAGTGGGGCAAAAAAGTATTTAATCAGCCACCAATTGTGCAAGTTCTCCCAATTAAAAAGATGAGAGGCCTGTAATTTTCATCATAGGTATACTTTAGCTATGAGACAAAATGAAAATTGTCTGATTTTTAAAGAATTTATTTGCAAATTATGGTGGAAAATAAGTATTTGGTCAATAACAAAAGGTCATCTCAATACTTTGTCACATGCCCTTTGTTGGCAATGACAGAGGTCAAACGTTTTCTGTAAGTCTTTACAAGGTTTTCACACACTGCCGCTGGTATTTTGGCCCATTCCTCCATGCAGATCTCCTCTAGAGCAGTGATGTTTTTGGGCCTTCGCTGGGCAACACAGACTTTCAACTCCCTCCAAAGATTTTCTATGGGGTTGAGATCTGGAGACTGGTTAGGCCACTCCAGGACCTTGAAATGCTTCTTACGAAGCCACTCCTTCGTTGCCCGGGCGGTGTGTTTGGGGTCATTGTCATGCTCAAGGACCCAGCCACGTTTCATCTTCAGTGCCCTTGCTGATGGAAGGTGGTTTTCACTCAAAATCTCACGATACATGACCCCATTCATTCTTCCCGTCACACGGATCAGACGTCCTGGTCCCTTGGCAGAAAAACAGCCCCAAAGCATGATGTTTCCAACCCCATGCTTCACTGTAGGTATGGTGTTCCTTGGATGCAACTCTGCATTCCTTTCCTCCTCCAAAACACGACGAGTTGAGTTTTTACCAAAAAGTTATATTTTGATTTCATCTGAGCATATGGCATTCTCCCAATCCTGCTCTGGATCATCCAAATGCTCTCTAGCAAACTTCAAAAGGGCCCGGACATGAACACTGGCTTTAGCAGGGGGACACGTCTGGCACGGCAGGATTTGAGTCCCTGGCGGGGTAGTGTGTTAGTGATGGTAGCCTTTGTTACTTTGGTCCCAGCTCTCTGGAGGTCATTCACTAGGTCCCCCCGTGTGGTTCTGGGATTTTTGTTCACCGTTCTTGTGATCATTTTTGACCCCACAGGGTGAGATCTTGCGTGGAGCCCCAGATCGAGGGAGATTATCAGTGGTCTTGTATGTCTTCCATTTCCTAATAATTGCTCCCACAGTTGATTTCTTCACACCAAGCTGCTTACCTATTGCAGATTCAGACTTCCCAGCCTGGTGCAGGTCTACAATTGTGCTTCTGGTGTCCTTTGACAGCTCTTTGGTCTTGGCCATAGTGGAGTTTGGAGTGTGACTATTTGAGATTGTGGATGAGGTGCTCTTTTATACTGATAAGGAGTTCAAACAGGTGCCATTAATACAGGTAACGAGTGGAGGACAGCGGAGCCTCTTAAAGAAGAAGTTACAGGTCTGTGACACCCAGAAATGTTGCTGGTTTGTAGGTGACCAAATATTTTCATTTTCTCCCTCATAGCTGAGGTTTACCTTTGATGAAAATTACAGGCCTCTCTCGTCTTTTTAAGTGGGAGAACTTGCACAATTGGTGGCTGACTAAATACTTTATTGCCCCATTGTATATATATATAAATGTATCACTATATCACTGTGTAGACACCTTATGTTATATCTAGCACTATGTACTATTATATACTATATTGCTATATTTATATATATATAAATGTATCACTATATCACTGTGTAGACACCTTATGTTCATTGGAGCAGGTGTGCAGTGTTTTGTACATAAAGAGCTATGTATGGCGCAATTTAGCTCTGTGTCTAAATAAAGGTTAATCACATGAACATATACATATAAACATAAACATAACCATATATATATATAATGTGACTATAGAGACATGGGCATTCAGGGGACTGCCTACAGGTGGTGTCGGGGGCCTGAGCGGTGGTCTTGGCCGGGGCCTTCCGGGTGTAGTCGGTGACTTTGGGCTTGGGCTTGCGGCTGGACTCCCTCAGCCAGCTGACGTCGGTACCAGTCCTGGTGCGGTCGGTGTCCGTGTCGCTGAACAGGTGCTTCGTGACGTAGCGCTTCCCCTGCAGAGTACAGGGGACAGAGGGGGGGCTCGTGGAAGAGGACACAGGAGGGTGGGTCCTTCACCAGAAACAATGACTTCCAAAGACTAAACCAAAGCTTTCCCAATGTGTCCAGGTGGTCAATTCAAAAAACAAAACTACATTTTGAAATATGTCACACAAATATATAAAATCCTGTTTTTATTAAGAATGCAATATACATTCGGTAAATATATATTTAAGAATAAATACAGTCCTTCTGATAGCTCTGAGAGACATGACAGGCTTGGTAATCCATGTAACAAGTATAGTCGTGGATTAGCAGGTTATGTTAAGTTATGGTTTACCTTAGGTTCAGGCGGTGCTTTCTTACTGGAGAGGGAACGAGGGGAAACCATGCTACTGCTGAAAACGAAAGGGCGGCGTTGGAGAGATATACAATAGTGTTGCATATCTAGATGATTCACTGATTATTTTGTATTGTTTATCACTGATTCCTTGTTTGGCTAGCTCTCTCACCTGCTCTCCAATGCAGACAGTTCGCTGGGTTTTCCCTATTTAAACAAACAACCATTAGACCATTGAGGGAGTTTTTATTTTAACCAACATAGTTTGGAAAGTTTAAGAGCTATTCACCCCAATATGTGATGATCCATCGTCCCTGAAGGAAAAAATGTCCCCTCTGTTCAAGACAACATGAGATTAGCCGGAATGCGTTTAAAAACATAGTTATGATTGTTATCAAGATATTAAGGCCTCATTCACACTGCAAGCAAAAGTGCTAGCACAATGTTTTGCTTCTATGGGCCTCAGATACGACTTATCAGAACAGTGTGAACAGCACTTTGTACCCCATTGAATCTGATTTGAGCCACCTTTAAATGTGGACCTAAATCAGAAATAGGTCAGATTATCTGCATCATATTAGAATTCATTCAACATTTACGCGGCTCTAGACCGACAGTTGTCAAAATTCTTCGATGGTAAGAATCACTCTGTGACTTATTGTTCTTTTGTGCATGTGGGTCAGTTTGGAGAGGGAATAGTTCACACTGGAATCTGACATTGGCCACATTTAAAACATAATGCGAACAGCCAAAACAAGAACGTCGGACCGGAGCAATAGATCGGGATGACGACTTAGGCTTTGCACCGTGAAGGAAGCCTTAGACAAAAACTCCTGTTCACCACCTTACCTGCTCCCTGTAGAATGCTTCATGGGGTTGCAGTAGGACTTGTAGTCTTTAGCTTTCCCTGCGTCTTTCTGCAGCAGAACACAATAACCTTACAGTCCTACAACACTAATCAACCAAGGTAAATGCCGTCTTCACCGCAAACGACAGCACTTACCTGACCCGAGGGCAGCCAGCTCCTCTCAAAGATGGACCTGGAAAAGAGAAGCAAAATGCCTTTGCTGTGGTGGCAGAAGCTGGGGTGGTTGATGATTGAGTGAGAAATCGGGGTTATTTTCTCCCTCAAACCTGAGAATGACAGGTTATTGAGTGAATATGTTGCATTTTTCTCACAATGTGTGTGGGTGTGTGCGAGTGTGGAAGAAATTAATGATTATATTCTATGGTAAACCATGATTATTATTAGGCCTAAATATCTAATGGTAGAAAACATCTGAAAGTCTGGGGTCAGAGCGCAAGTTGGAAACTCCACAGGAGTCGGAGGTTACAGGGTCAATGTGTGCTGACCTCAGCCTGGGGCTTTAGATTAACTTTGTTGACCACTCGCTTAGAAGAACCTATGATTGATTGTGGGCGGACACCCCAAACGAAGAACAGCTTTGTACGTGTGGATATAAACGAGGCCGGGATTTGTTGACCGGCAGTGCTTTGCAAACCACTCGGCTTCGTTGTTGCTTTTTAAACGATAAAGTCTTTTTTGTCATACTTACTCCGGACTCCTCAGTTACTTTCGATCTCTTAGTAAGTCAAGGAGTTAGATCTTGGTTAATTCCATGACACGAGCGCTTGGGTGCGTGTTAGGGGTGTAAAGCATTTGGATTCTCACAGTTCGATTCGATTTAGAATTCTTGGGGACATGATTTGCTGCTCCCAGTCAAAATGCAGTGTTTCAGTTTTAGTGTGTGTGTGTGTGTCAAGTTCTCGAGTTCAAGCACTCAAGCCCCGTTTGCACTTCGAATGAGCCAATCTCCTAAATATTGGAGGTCTGAACTCTGTTTTCCCCTTGAGATCCTGCAGCCTGTTGAGCCCAGCAGAATCCTCATGAGAGGTGACGGGGGCCAAGACAAAGCAAAGGCAGGGCAAGAGAGCCGGCCTATGAGGAAGGCTACAGGCTAACCCACACCGAACAGCCCTGACGAGTCACTTTGTCACCGACTCAGTCGTCAATGCACACCATACAGGTGAATGCACACCAAGGGGGAACTGTGGCAGTTGCAGGATTCTTTAATCACACGGAACTGAAAGTCTAACCGGCCCAACTCCACAAAAATGTTTATTTCCCAAGTTTACAAAACCTCCTTGGAGAAGACAAAGCCATCCACTTGGTTTATCAGACCACATCTCACTGGAAGTGCAACCTCTCATCTTTAGAACAAGTCCAGCTGCTAAAACTGTCTTAGTCTGGAGAGAGGAAGCCAACTCACTGCCCACCTCATCTGTCTTGGCCTGAATAGTCTTCTATACCGAGAAAGTAATGAACACCAAAACCATCAAGGTGTTCCCAAACCAAATCCATGGTTGGACAGAAACTGTCCACTCTCTGCTCAGGGTACAAGTGGCTACCTTCAGGACAGGAGTCAGACTGAGTGGGAAAAAATGAAGAAGGAACTGAGAGGAGCCCAGGGCAGAAACAAGCAGTGCATTGAGGGACACCTCGAGAACAACCCCTGTAGCATTTGGAAAGGCATTAAAAACATAATCGACAAGAGTGCAGGAACTTAAACTGGCCAAACTCTCCTCTCAGTAACTTTTACAGAAGCACTGTGAACAGTATCCTCTGCCACTGGGTCAAGCTGCACTGCCGATAACCGAAGGACTTGGTCTTCATGGAAAAAGTAGCCACAGAGGCTTGAGGGAACTGTGCTCCCAAACTTGGGCCCACTGTGTTTGGTAGCCATCTACAAGAATGCCAGCAACACCAGGAAGGACCCAACCCACCCAGGTCACAGGCTGTTTGTCCCAATGCCATCAGGAAAGAGATATCGTCCTCAAAGACAGAAGCAATAGGGTGCAGAACGGCTTCTTCCCCAGAGCTGGAGCATCCACCACCCCCAACCCTGTCCTATTGTTGTTGAGGACTGTATTGTTTTGAATGACCTTATAGTTGTTGAATAACCTTTTCACACTGCACACTGTTTCTTTATTATCATTGTTTACCTGTCAAACCAAAAGGTTCTTTATTATTCATTTACTCATTAAGAATGGATAGAGCCAGTGACCCAGCCACTCTGTCTTGCTTACATATCTTGGTTTTACCATATTGCTGCTGAAAAATGAAAGCAGCAGAAATAAAGTGCCTTACTTGTTGAACGACGAAGGCACCCAGCTCAGTGGGGGTCTGTCCGAGGTGACCGCGGAGCGCTCTGCGGAGGGGGGCTTGGAGATGCTGGCCGGGGTGCTTTTGTAGCGGCTGGAGATGTGCTTCACTATGCTGTCCGCCAGCTCTGAATCCTTCTGGACACACACGCACGCACACACACACACGCACGCACACACACACACACACACACACACACACACACACACACACACACACACACAACACACACACACACACACACACACACACACACACACACACACACACACACACACACACACACACACACACACACACACACCAGTGAATGTATGTGCATGCGAGTTTGTAGACAGAGCCCTGAGCCTCATAGGATAAGGCAGGAAGCTGGGGCTGTACCTTCTCTTTGGCAGAGACCGTTCCAGCAGGCTTAACCTTGGGGTTGAGGGTTCTGTCCTGCAGGACTTTAGCCGGGACGGCCTTGCGCGTCGCGCTGGTCTCCTTAGCAACCCCCGGTTCCGGAGCACTCTGGCCTCGCCGCTTCCTACCGGTCGATCCCCCCCCGCCCGCCTTCCGCGGGGGCGGAGCCACTGCGGTAGCCCCGAGGGAGGGGGGGCATCGTACCGCCGGCTCCCTCTCCATCTGAGGACCCCCCCTGTCGGCGGGGGTCTCCTCGCCCTCCGAGTCCAGGCTGATCTGGTTGATGACATCCTGCAGGCGTCGGCTGAGCTCCAGGTGCAGATTCTTGTGGCTGAGGAGCTCCGAGCCCGAGCCCTGGGCCCTCTCTGCGGAGGGCGGGGGCTCCAGCTGCCTCCCCAGGCTGGCCTCCGATTCTGCAGAAGAAGGAAACGCCGTTTGGAATACCCAGAGACCAGGGCTGGGCCATTAATCCGATTTCGATCTTGATTTTAGCGTCAAACGATCACACTACTTGTAACTAATATAATCCATTTATTTTTTATTTTTTTAGAAAGAACAGCTGGATGCATATGATATCTGTACATTATTTTAGATTTCAACATTTTCTTTTTGACCATTTTGTGTATTCTTGTATGGCGACGGTTCAAAGTTCTCTGTAAAAAAGGTTTTTTGGGAGAGACATGCTGAACAAATACATCATTTAATAATTGTGATTTCATTATTGACCAAAATAATCGTGATGTTTTTTTTTTTCATAATCAAGCATCCCTACCACAGAGTGAGAGAGATGCAGAAGGGGAACTAAACGTGAAAGAGAAATTATAAATTATAAATGTCAAAGAGGACTTGGTTTGACCTCTGAAGCCGCTGTCAGACTTTTGGTTTGTGTTGTGGTTGTCCTGAGGAACGCCCGGCGGCTAGACTGTTCTTTTCTGTTCTTTTCTTAGACAGTGATGTATGTTTGGCTTTTTCCTCACCTGGTCTTGAGTGACGTCTTTTCTTCTGTATGGGGATCATTAGCATGTCAGTCACAGAGTGCTTATGCCGGATGGAGAATCTATAAAAACACACACACACACACACACACACACACACACACACACACACACACACACACACACACACACACACACACACACACACACACACACACAACACACACACACACACACACACACACACACACACACACGGTTTGAGACAAACAAGTCGACAGTGTTGTTGGGGAGACTGAAGCGATATAGCACTGTCTGTAGACGTAACGCGTAAGCACGTAAGATACATAACCCCCCCTTGCGCAGTAAAATATCCCCCCTTACCTGCTTAAGTGCGTCGGCCCAAATTCCTGACTATGCGACTAAAACACTACGGCCCTACGCAGCTCGCAAGGACTGTGATTGGCCAGCTATTGATTCAATGGACGCACATCCCGTCTCCGTCTCCGTAAAAGTTCTTCTCGTATCCTTTTCCTCCTTCGCAATATAATCATTTGCTTTTCAATGCTTATCAGCTCCAGCTCCCTCAACTGTCTTCGACTCAACCTTAACATCGTTCAGACTCAGAGTGTGGAAAAAGACCGCTAACCTAAAGCTACTGCTACTCTTCTTCCGCTACGATTTCCACTTCCACGCCAACAGATTCGTTCGTTGCTCCCCCTACTGTTCTGGCGGAGAATCCCCTTGCAACACGCGCACTCCTTAAGGAACCTTACGGGGACCGTAAATCAAAACGTGTCTAAAACAAGTCCCTTGTGTAAATTACGTGCTTACGTCTCTGCGTCTAAAACGACCCTAAATAGGCCTTGAAGGTAATGGAACGGTTCCTGGCCAGTGCTTACGTGCTTCCCCTCGACTTGGCGACGGGCTGGGAGTCAGGGACAAAGCTGTTCTCTGTAAACACAAAGGAAAGATGAGCACACAGGTGACGGCTATAGCTGTCAATTGTTTGGTCAGTGAGGGTAAAACAATGAAGGAGAAACAAGGACATGGAGCCCTGAGTGGATTAACAAAAAGGAAGTCGGTACCCAGAAGCTCTAGGTCTTCCTCCTGCGCACCCTTCGTCTTCGGCCTTGATCTCTCTGACGGGATGACCTGCAGGGCAGCAGACAAACACAACGCACACTGAGGTGAGTGGACAGGATGACGGTCTGAACTGCCAGCTGTGGTATAGGCCAAATACCAACAGAGAGAGGGGGCCAGTGTCTCTCTGGGGCAGGGGAAATGCGGTACCAGGGCTGAACCAATACGCTGTCTTCAGCGGACTTCATTGGTTCTTCTCATGCGCAGACTAAAGTATCACAGGTGTACCGAGCGGCCTGCCTGGTTCCTCGGCCGCTCCGCCCTGATGCTGCTCGGTGTGGTGCGGTGGCTGGATGGGGTTCTGGCGGCGGCGTTGTGCTCCCCGGGGTGGTAGGGTCCAGGCCTCTCAGCGCCCCGCACCTTCTGAAGGGCAGGCTTCTCTCTCCCGCTGCTTGGTGTGTCTGGCAGAGAGAATGGGTCACAGGCACACATGACGTTTGGATGTATGGGAGGAAAAAAGGAACAAATTGACTGTTTTTAGTGTTTGTTTTATAATGCAGCAGACGTTTATGGAAAATTGAGCTACGGAAAGGGTTTTATGAGGGAAAAGGAAGGGGAAAATGAACAGTTCTTACACAAACACCACCATACACACACAGACACACACACACAGACAAACACACACTCCCCTCTCTCCCTCTCTTGCAGCTTGTTGCTCACATTCTCAAAACTTCAGTTTAGTCCTTTGTCAGAGTACAGTGGGTAATAACCGTGGAAGAAAATGGTCAAGAACATACTGTGCAGTGTGCAGCCTGGAACAGCCTAATGAATTAGTTAAATAAAAACAGTCTAAAGAAAGCCCAGTCTCTACCTGTCGGACAACAACATTTGGAAGGCGCACGATTCGTCGTGACGTGAGTTTGGTGGCACATACTTGCAGGCAGGACCACAGTGTAGGGGCTGGAGTCGCGGACACTCCCTCCTGCACTCCCACTGATGAAGGTGTTGGACTCAGACAGCCTCCTCCTGGCTGGAGTCATCCGCTAGATGGACCACAACAATGCCTGGCTGTGAGTGTTCCGTCTCACCTTAAGTCTACATTGTCACATTATTAATGAACTGAGAAGGGGAAATAAAAGATCTCCAGAGATTATGTGAGGATGGCTGTACTCTGTACAGAATATACATCGGTTTCACCTGCTCACCTGTACTGGGGCAGCAGGGGGAGCCACCCAGCTGAGTTCAACTTTTCCGTCTCTCGCGTCTGTTGTCAGAGACACCTGGCTCTCCGGAACCGCGGGCTGCAAGAATCCCCCCCCCAACATACACACGCCTGATTGACACCGCTCAGAGGTAAATACGGCTTGGGTGTCAGAACTGGAGGGCGTCCTTAACAATATTAACAAGACATTAGAACGATGTGCGTCAATCGCCGGCAGGCTCCGAGTCACGTGACTCCGTGACAGACGCCTCTTCTTGTACGAGTGAACATAACTAAACACCACACACTTAAATGTGGTGGGATTGTGCCCGTGTTACAGAGCGGGGCTTGACTCATCAGATGCTATCTCAGCCCGACGTCTGCCGTGTGCGTGGCGCGGCGGGCACACTGGCGGCAGGCGGCTGTTTACCTGGGAGCAGTTATCTTCCATGAGGATCTTAATGGTTGTCTTCACGGTGCTGCTCTTGCCAACAAAGCACTGACCGAAAAGAGGAACGGGGGGAAGGGGGGGGGGAAGAGGGATGTTAATGAGTGAGGATCATCAAACACATACTCTCTATAGAACCCCGGGCAACACGGCAGCAGGAATGCTGTTGATAGTTTTCAAGGTTGTTTTTGGGGTATTACAAGGGGACCGATAGCGAGTCGACACAGGCTGTGCCTAGGTGAGAACAATCCCCTTAAGCGCAACAGATGAACACGTAGCATTAGAGATGAATATCGATACACGGCGATGGAATGCGCTGATGTTGAGCCGACGCTCGGGTGTCGTGGATCGAAGGAGGCGGCTACTCTGTTCTTGCTGTGGCCGTAGACGGCGCGGACGGCTTGCAGGAGGTCCAGGGCGGGGCTGAAGCGGACGGTGAGGCAGTCGCCCTCCACGTCACCCACACACACCACCTCGCACAGCTTCAGCCTCAGCACGTGGCACGAGGCCTCCTCTGGGGGAAACACACCAAGCGGGCCGGATCAGACATGTGCACGTGCCTGTGGCGCGTGGCGTGAGAACGAACAGCCTCCACGTGTCAGAGAAGGCGGGAATGTTTATGACTTTGTTTTTCATCTCATTAAAAAGACGCAGTGATTAGTGCATTACCTTTGACGGCATAGCTATGGACTTCGTTCTCAGTGATGCAGATCGTATCCCACTGGCCGTCCTACATAAGAAGGAAAACCAACGTGTAACCTGACGAAACATATCACAAATGTCTTTATCCAAACCAGACAGGACAGGGCTCATTTTCGAAGTGTCCATAACAGATGGGGCCATAAATGAAGATGTTCAGCTCCATCAGCCCTGTAGTCTCCTGGATGGACCTCTTGAGCTACCTTAGTCTCCCCGTCGGCCAGGGCAAAGTAGAAGGAGATACTCTGGCTTCCCAGGTTGAAGTCGATCCAGAACTCCTCCAGTTTCTCATCAGAGGGAATCAGCAGCTACAACATGTCCACTCGTTAGAGAAACACAGACTAACGTTGAAGGGAACCAACCAGAAGGATCTGGGACACGTCTGGCCCATGAAACATTGATCAATACATTGAAACACATGAATACATTTAGCTGAGATTCACAAGGGTACATAAGGTTTACCGATTCATTGACACTAACCTCATGTTTACCCAGGAAAGCCTCGAAACATGGGTAGGAGTACACTCTGCGAATAGAGGCAACAACAGCTTTGACAGACAGCTGAACAATTCATCAATTTCTGCTGCCGACAAGCAGTCAGCAGCAGTGACTTGAAAGCGTATTCGGTTAAGAAATGTGTTCTAATAAAACCTTTATGCTTACCTTCTATTGTCTCCCTGCATTCCATTCACCAGATTCAGAAATGTGCGGCAGTCCTGAAATCAAACGATTGCATGATGAAAAAAAATACAAGCAAAATGTTAGAAAGTATTTCCATCGTTTAGAAGCATTGAAGGGGGGGGTTATGCGGTTCCTAACAGTAGCCGCATTGATTTGTACCGTTTCAAACTCGGAGTCTCTTATGGCGATGAAAGCCTTGGCCACGTAGTCCATGCTGAACCAGCGGTGAACCATCGCCCTCCGCTGGCCTGGGGTGGCCATTCTGCACAGCGCCTCCATCAGGGCCGTCTGGAAGTCATAATCTGACAAACGCCCACAGGTCATGTCGGCCCGTAGGGGGGTCAAGGTAAGGTCTGATATCCTGGGGCCACACAGGGCAACACCTACCACCGCCCTCCAATATCTGTCCGGCTAGCTTGGTCCTGGGTAAGAAACAAGAGAGAAAAGCAAAAGGAAACACTAATTAGCTGCTTTATGTTCCACGTCCAGCCGTAAGGTTTTGGGTTCGATGCCCAACATTAAACATTTAGGGCAGATGCTTTAATCCAAACGTGATTTGTGAAGGTTCATTCACAGACTCGCACACCGACGGCGGTGTCACCGATGCAAGGCGACAGCCGGCTCGTCGGGGAGCATTCGTGTTGAGGCGTCTCGCTCGGGGACACATTGCCGGGGATCGAACCAGCAACCTTCCGGTTCCAAGTCCACCCACTACGTTAACTGTGGTGTGTGATGGAGAACGGTGTATATGCAAGTGGGATGCAGTTCACAGAACCTACATCACATCTGAAGCTTCCTGTGAGGAAAAGTTCTTCTCCTTTTTCAGTTCCTCTGGCATTTTATCCAGGACCATGTTGAATTTTCTGATAGCCTGTGGAGACATTATTATTATTAATGATGATATCGTTATTCATATTATCGCACAATATTATCATTGTTAAGGGGATCATACCTACTAAAATCCCCAGGACCCCTCTAGACTTATTGCCAAAAATATTTATAGATATTTATAAAAACATTCTTACATAATATACATTTGTGTCATACCTCTTTTTTTATCAGTATATAGATTGTCGGGTGTGTGGCCAACTGGCCAATTGGATGCAGGAAGACATCTGTGACTTGATATGTTGCTGTGAAATCATATTAACATATACTGTAAACAACACAATTATCCCCATTAACAATAAGATCATTAAATCTGTCCTAAAATATAAAAAGATCAGATATTGAGAGAGCGGAAGGTCCTCATAACTCACTGAAAAAAAACAAACAGTCAAGCAGATTTCCAAAACATTCATGTAACTAAATAATACAAAAGCTGTGAAGGGTAACATGCTATTTAGCGGCTGTAAGAACGAACAATCAAACATTTTGGTGTATCAAAATGACTGGTGTGACTCATTCATTATGCAAATGAGAAATATACCCCCCCCATCTTTGCTACTAATATTAACTGTGTTTGAAAGGAATGGCTATTTTTTGGTGTTGGAAATGAGATGTTTGAATGATTGTTCTGGGATGCATTTAGGTCTCATAAAGAAAAACACAAGCATTGTATAATAGGTGGCAAACATAAATCAAAGGGTCAACATGGTCAAGAGTGAAAACGTACCCTCTTTGCTAATTTCATGGACAGCCTATCAGGGAAAGAAGAGTGAGAGAAAAAGAGAGAAAGATTAAATGTCCGACCTTTTGCATTTGGTGATGAAGCTAAATCTATACTTGAAAAAATATGATTGTGTTTACACCAATTCAATATATAATCATTTCCCTCTAACAATGGCAATATACTAATGTTTTTTTTCCATTTCAATGGCTTCTACTATTACTATTTGTAAACCTTAACCCTTTAGAATAGTAACTGTGTGGTACAAGCTTACCATCAATGAATCAAAGAAGTCTTCAGCCAGGGTTAGCAGGTCCTCATCTCTCTCTGGGCCTCCCTTGAGCCATAGTTGCCTGCATTTCTCAAACCAATCCACCATGTACATACCAAAAAATGACATGAAACATGTTAATGTATGTACTTATTTAATATAACATTTATGCTTTTCATTTTAAAATCCTTATCTTCCTGACGAAGCCTTGAGCGATGATCTCAGATGGTCCAAGGCCCCCAGGAAAGGATAATTTCTTGCAACACTTGTAGAGGATGGTGAGACACAGACTTGCATGTCTGGTGGCCTTCTTATCCAAACACTGCAGGCAAGACACACACCTTTCAATGTACTCCCAAGCAGCATGTTAATATCGCATTCGAATAGGAAGCCCCCTCCAGGAAGACGTGAAATGATCAGAATTTATTTCATTCGATGCCTTTGGCTCATAAAGAAAGAATCTTGAATTTGGCAGTGTTTTAATTGTGTGAAAATTGTGTGCTTTTATTTGTACCAAACCTTTATCTATTTGTATGTTTTATGATGCCCTCCTGGCCCGATTGTAAATCTCAACGAACCTTTTACTTGGTTAAATAAAGGGTTAATAAAAAAATTAAAACACAACAGGGAAGTGGTTTTAAATAGTAGTTTTTCCTACCCTGTTTACAAGTCTGTCCACTTTAACGAGGAACTGTTTGGAGCACTTTATGGCAGTGCATTGGGACGAATCCTCCTCCAGGAACAGATCCAGTCGCTGAAAACGGCTGCTCCTCAGCGCCTCGTCCACCAGCTTCTCCAGCTACGAACAGGGCTCGGGTTCAGTCCCCACACCGGCTCTCAACACACACTGTACCTGATAGGTATCGATCCCATTATTGACCAGCTGATGCGCTCACCTGTTGATCCTGGCCAGGCGCCATGTCGGTCGTGTAGTTATCTCTATTACCAGTCCCACTGCTCCTCAGGCTCACTGCAGGCTGGAGGAAATACCGGCTAAGTAACTGTAACAGGTGTTATATCTGACTGCTCTTAAGGTACACGGTTATGAAAGATAACTCGTCCGTTATTTGGGATGATGCTAACTCGAACGTGATGCTAGCGGTTGGCATCTCCTAATCGTTACTAAAAAGGTTTGTTTTTGTTCAGTTCAATTCATAACTTCGCTGATACGATCGCACAGAATCAAGTATTTCAAAATGAAAACTATTACTCACGACCGCATTTTTTTCAAAACGACCGTGTTTTATTTTTGTGATCGATAAACGCAATTCGTACCTTCCTTCTTTTCAGATCAGAGCGCGCGAAATATTCGCGACTTCGCATGCGCCGTGTGGTACGGGAAGCCAACGAGGCCACAATCGGGCCGTAAAATGGCGCGGTAAAAAATGCTAGCACTTTTACCACGCCATTTTAGGCCCGGAATGTGGCCTTGTTGGCTTTCCATAACCAGGTAACCGATTCCCAGCATTGGCCACTTTATTATAGGGAGCAGCAGGCTGCAGCTATAATACAGCTGTAATATGTGAAGACTTGTACTCCTCTTTCGATTTTCTTCTTGCAAATTAAGACGTGATAAACTTACTATTCAAGTCCTAAAAAAAAGACAATGACACAATGTTCAAATATAATAAATTGCTTTAATATGTACAGAAATTAACATTGATGAGTCTGCGTTAAAATATAATTTCAGGATAGTTGATATGTTTGAGTTTTCTTTCAAAATACTTAAACATAAAGACAATATCAAAAACATCTTTTTAATTGCATTACCAAAAGTAATTACTTTTGCATTCAAGTTGAGCAAATTTCCCATCTGGGATTGATAAAGTATGTTTATTTTAGAGTTATTCTATTGTATCATAAAGTGCAGTTAAAAGCCAAACCAAACTGTCTAATTATCTTTATTTGTGGTTTCTACTATACTGCGCTGTGCTGTAATGCTAGCCTGCAGGAACCAGGAGAATCTGCAAGCTCATTCTTTATTTGCTCTAGCATGTGTCTGGCCTGCCTCCTGTCCAGGCGATTTCAGCAGACCCGGGCTCGGCTATCAGGTGTGCAAAAACCACACGGAATCCGTACGGTTTCCGTGCGGTTTAGCCCTTTTACTGCGCCATTCTAGGGCCAGTTTGTGGCCTTCTTGGCTTTCCATACCGATCGGGCCAATCACAAATGTTTATGTAACGAGCAGCGGCTCTAATACGTTGATTGTACAGAGGAGCGCCTAATGTGAGCGCCGTTGAGTCGTTTCATGAACAACCAAGATGGCTGCCGCGTCACACGATCAATTGCTCTGATTGGTTGTAGGTCTATCCAATTGCGTCCGGAGGCAATATGGTTGGCGCCTGTTGATAACGCCCCTTGGTACGCTCCGGAGAGGTTCCAGACTGATATGCATTTGCGAATTGTCTGAAAATGTCAGGCTACTACTGTACTGCCATAACCTACTAGACCTACTTATACTACATACAAAAAGTGCAATTGTGTTATTTCTCCCCATTGGTGAAATTCCGCTTTGGCTGTTTCAAAGTGACGATTTACTTAAAATCTACAAAAGAATACGAAGAGAAATACTCTATGAGTGCAAAGCTACTGCAGAGCTAAATAGTGTAGTAAACAAAACCAAAATGCACCCAGGATGTCCCCTCAGCAGTGGTCTTCTTCCCCTGTCTCAAAGGAAGTGCACCAGGCTGTCCTCGCACTCCTTGGGAACGCTGAGCTTGTAGTTATGGCACACCAGCTTGTAGTTCTGCCCGTCGTTGTTGTCCCAGTGCTCCAGCCCACACACCGTGTACCGGACAGCAAACTCCAGCACCGCCCCCGGCTGCAGGAACGGCGGCACGGGCAGGTGGAAGCGGAAGGTGTCGACGCTGAGACAGGCTCCGCCCCCTCCGTCTGGGCCGGGTGGCGCTCTGTACCCAGGAGGCCTTTGCCTCCGTGTGGCTCTTCCACTCAGTGAAGGAGTAGCGGACGCCCACCTCCTTATCGGGGTGCACGTTCAGCACCTGGGTGATGCCGATGACGCCCAGCTCGAAGCACAGCACCCGCTCCAGGCACACCTTCTGCCTGCGGAGGCGGTGGAGGAACTCTGGCCGGTCCCCGGGCTGCTGGGAGAAGACGGGCTTCAGGTAGGGCAGGGAGATCTCCAGGTGCGTGCCGTCGGTCAGCTCGGCGCCCATCAGGAGCCGGAAGGCCACGTGTTGGGGGATGAAAGGGTCCTCGCACGATTTGAAGAGCTTCACGGCCTCCAGGTCGAGCCCTAGGGAGTCAGCGAAACGCACCCTGACATTTCTGAAATGCTTCTTCCTCTCCTGCGGCGAGGGCAGAGATTTGGAGCGTCTCTGGATAATGGGTCTGGGCAGTGGTTCACAGGAGAGGCCCCGGTTTGGCTCCTGCTGTTTCTTGGGTGGGGGGACTCTGGGGGCCGGGGGTCGGATTGGAATCAGTTTCCTTTCTGGCTTGAGTTCGGTCGCACTGATCATGTCGGACAGGTGGATCGTGGTGCATGACGTTGGGGCTTTGCCGAAGGAGTCATCAGTCTCGCTACGGGGAATCCTTATATTTCCAATGCACCAATCCATCTTTTCCTAGACAGAACATAATGTAGAATAAGTATAGAGGATACATTCATATCATTATAGTTAATATACTTTTACATTTTAAGGAAAGTGATTCATTGTGACGGTGAAAAAGACACATTCGCACCATCAGGCATGTTTTTATTTGATTGTTGGCTTACAAAATAAGAGAGTGGGCGTGTGCTTTAGGAGTGAGCTACGTGCATATCCAGTACGGTTGTCATCCAAATCTGCGAACATTTAGATTATTTTATCCGCTGAAACATGGGTTAATAAGACTGTAGTACCTCACCACGATATGCAGCAATGGATTAACAAATGCAAGCTGTAGCATAGGCTTGTGGTTTGGCGAGGCTTGATCCACCAGTTATATAAACAACAACAACAACATTGAAGCAGCGCATTTCCGTGCGTCAGTCGTGCCTCTGCGTCTTCCGCAATAATATCTGATCTGTAATGTTAATAACACGCATAAGATATGCGCACAAATCGTACGCATGCTTTATAAATCCTGGGTTCCGTTGAAGAGAGCTACGAATGTGCGCGCAGCTCCTGAGATGACCCAGAAGGAAGAGGAGGTGCAAAGGATTATGGGGAACTGAGTATATTACGATTTGGACCTTTAACAACTCCGTTCCCTGGTTTGTTCGCACGGACTATATTGAATCATCGCTTAATAGGTGGCACTATTGGCATGTGGAGTTTAACATCTACTACATTTTTCAACGCTGGTTGTGTGTGGACAGAACACCAATTGCCTTGAACTACAATACCCACACTATCGTTGTAGTACTCCATAAAGCGCAAGCAGCAAGGTAGAGGCAGGTAAACAAACCCATTTGACAGGGAAGGCGAATCAAACAAAGCTTTCACGTTGGAAACGCGTCATTTCTATTTAACGTCAAGGATGTTGCCGGTGTAAAAACAGGGACGTATTGAGCTGCGTTTTATTGTGTTTCATTTATTTAGAATACAAACGACTGGATATCAAGACAGGTGTCTAATGCGCATCATGCGCAGCAGCCTTTCTGCGAAACTGGACGTTTTGAACGTTAACGTTATCATTTTAGGAATTGAATCTCCCGGACGAGATGTAGGCTGTGTTCTATAGCTAGAATACCTCCTTGTTTTGGACTGAAAACGACCTGCAAAATGGGCCCCATCATGCAGGAGCGAACAGCATCCACGACACTGAAGCGCGTTTCCTCCAAAGATAAAATTAAGGTTCGAAACGCTGAGAATACTGGACTTGTGACAAGGTAAGCTTCTTTGCTAAACAAATGTATACAATTATGACATTAATTTAGTGAAACTACTATCTTCATGTTATTCTTATTTCATCTGTTTCCATAGTTCAAAGAAGGGAAACAAGGTGAAAAAGGCAAGTGGGCAGTTGAAGAATGGCCTACCAGGTCAAGAAAAGGACCTGGTAGCAACCGTCCAGAAGGTGAGCCAGTGGCTGTTTGACTGTGATGAAATAATAATAAGCTTGCAGGTGGATATGAAAGATCATCCTCCCATCCATCTCACCTATTTGATTACAGGGAACGCAGTCAAGAGGAGGCAAGGTCAAAGCAGCAGCCTCAAGAAACACAAGCAAACTTTCAAGGTAACATAAAGGGACGGTACTGGCAATGGTATGTTAAAGTCTGTGGGTTAGTTAAAGCCCTAGTTTGCCAATGTTTCCTCACCTAACCTGTTTTTACAGCCCTCAAGATGAAGGACCTGTTAAATCTCCAGCCCCCAAGCACTCATCGACACGAAGAAAAGAGGAGAAGCGAGAAATGCAGCGATTGTCCCCATGCTGCAACGAAGTGGATCAGAATCAGAGTCGGATGGGCCGAAACCGAAGGGCCCTCTCCCTGCCTCTGTCCCCCATCGCCGGCCTGCGCCACATGCCCATGCACTCCCCGGCCCCCACCCCAGAGGCCATGCACCGCCACTACACCCAGAACGAGGACGACACGGACAGCGCCAGCGACCTGTCGGACTCGGAGCGGCTGCCCATCCTCCCCTCCCCCTGCACCCCCTGCACCCCCCCTCACCTCAACCTGAGGGCCGAGGTCATCAACACCAGCGACTTCCCGCCCGACTTCCCGGGGCCCTGCGGGGCGGCGGGCGGCGAGGAGGAGGAAGAGGACGACGACAACGAGGCCGAGCGGCCCACCTTCAGCTACCCCGAGTTCCTGCCGCCGCCCTTCAACAGCTGGAGCCTGCGGCAGCTGGCCGTGTTCCTGCACACCGAGGGCCGCAGTGCCCCCCGGCCCAAGCCCGTGGGGCCCCTGGAGAAGTACCTGGAGCGGCTGCTGCAGCTGGAGTGGCACCAGATCCAGGCGGTTCAGGCGGAGGGCGCCCGCACGGCCGGCGGGCGCCACCGCCAGCTGGGCACGCCGTCCTCCACCGCGGCTCCGCCGGCGGCCCACCCGCCCAGGCCTCACACCGCTCCCCCTACCCGCCTCAACTCCCCCAAGGGCCCGCGTCAGGGCCAGAGAGCCCCGCCCTTCCTGTCCCTCAACACGCCCACGTCGCCCGCCGCCCCCCAGCAGCCGCCGGGGCGCTACCCCGTCTGCCCCCAGTGCCACATCCGCTACCCGCTGTGCAACGGCAGCTGCTCGCCGTACGCCTACCAGCGCCACTCCCGCCTCAGCCCGCTGATGGAGCGCAGGGCCAGGAACGGCGCCGGTGCCGGGGCACCGCCCAAGCGGAGCAGCAGTGAGAGCCGGGCCGCCTCCTCCGACGGTAGGGCCTCAGGGGGGGGTGGAGGAGGAGGGGGGGCGCAGACTCCCGTCAGCCCGTCGTCAGCAAAGAGTCACGTCAAACAGATGCAGGCGGCGGGGAACGCCAGGAAGACCCACCACCTGGAGCCAGGAGCTGCTGGTGCTGGTGGTGGTGTGGTGGTGGTGGCGGTGGGTGGCGGCGGTGGTGGTGGCGGTGGTGGCGGTGGTGGCGGTGGTGGTGGCGCTGGTGGCGGTAGTGGCAGCAATGGCCATATCGCTAGCGGTAGTGGTAGCCAGGTGGCTAGCGCTAGCCAGTTGGCTAGCGGCAGCAGTGGCCGTAGTGGTAGCCAGGTGGCTAGCGCTAGCCAGTTGGCTAGCGGCAGCAGTGGCCATATCGCTGGCGGTACTGGTAGCCAGGTGGCTAGCGGTGGCCAGGTGGCTACGGCCAGAGGTCAGCAGAGGAAAGGCCGAGTCAGAGCCAACTCAGAGACGGATGTGAAGGAGGCCGGTACTAAAGGCCCCAACGTGGAGAAACGAGTCACCTCCGGGGGGAAACGGGAGCTGAACGCCACCAGGAAGGCCGAGCGGGACGGGCAGAGAGCGGAGGCTGGAGGAACGGCCGCCAAACCCAGCATGAAGAGAACGACGAAGGAGACGGCGGCCCTCTCCAAACCACCTGGCAGTAAGCCCAACGGCAAGGCAAAAAACGTGCACTTCGTAGCTAAGTAAACTGGTTCTGTAGTTATTACGCTTTACTTAATGGTTACTAAATAGCGAGGCTTCAACTTATGCTTGCGTCCTGTGTAATGTGTGTATTACTAACACATCACTCCAGCACTCGAAATGAAGCCGTTGCTTGCTGCAGTCAGAATATCAATATAAATAGTGATATAACAAGTCTAGTGATAAAACAGCAATGAGGCATATTGCAAGACTCATTTATATACAAGGAATATGCAGACATCAATCTTAATGTAGTTTCTGATCATGAATATGCACTTTCTCCTGCTCGTTGTACCTTTAAACAGTACGAGACTTCTCATAGTACAAAGTAGTACGACGTAGTTGTGCTTTCAATATAACCTGAGGTTTGTTACACCGCAACCATCCGAGTAGTAGTCCGTCGATGTAGGAATACATATAGAATAGGGTAATCTGTATATTTTGAAAAATCAACATGGACCAAGTAGTAATAGTGGGTGTATCTGAGTCATCGCGTATTTATCTTTGAGTGAACGTTTTCCTTTTCATGTTGGAATGTATTCTTTCACAAGAGCTCTTTCGTTGTTTATTTCACGCCCGCATTGGTGCCTCACCCGGAAGACGTTTGTTCAGCGGCATTATTAGTGAAGAAGATAAAGAGTTGAAGTGTTGAGGTTCTTTCAGATGTACGTGTGGTTGTCCCACTTTGGTCATGAGGGCTTTTGTTTGAACAAAGTTGAATTGTAGTTTCACTACAAAATATTTTGCCTAGAGCTGAGCTTTTTCTCGTGCGTGAGAGACAGTGTAATGTTTGCTACCAAAATATGCATATTTTTCCAGATTTTTGTATATGATAGTTATATTTATCGGAAATATGTTACGTTCAATGTTTATCCATGCTTTAGATTGTTATGTATACATGTTCATGTGCAAAAGAAAAGAATACCAAATAAGCTGAATGTATATTTTCTCTTATCGTCTGTCAGCTTAACCATTGGCCAATTGAGTGATTCCATGACATTTCCATTTCTATCAATAGTTTTAAATAGTGGCTTAAAAAGTAATCATTAAAAACAACTCGTACACATCATAGAATGCATCGTTTTCTCTAGGATACTGTGGACGGTAGAAGTCTTAACAGTCACCACGTGAACTCGCTGGATCAAACAATGTGGTTTCCCTTTACTTGACATTTACGAAAAGCATCAAAGCCATAGATTATGGGTGGGTGGTCTGTGAACTATATACATGTATATTACATTGTTGACCCCGCACGCTAAAGAATGTCGTATGTATTTTCTCAATGTTGACTGCAAGTATTTGTAAGGCATAGAAATAAATGTTTTGCACTCATTTCAATTGGTACTTCTGTTACTCGGCAAGGAAATAAAAACACAAAACAAAACACAACATTGGTTACTTGACACTCATATCCTCTTATGACCAGGAAGTGGCTTAAACATCTGCCGCAGCTGCCTCTCCCTGTCGTTCACACACCCTGAAACACAGCAACATAATGCGAGCCGTCAGCACCCACGATGAGCTGAAACCACACTCCACGCTTCAATACTTTACAGGTCAATTCATAAAAGGGCGTCAACGATTAAGACTGACAAATGAATCTCCATCCGCCGCAGCCAATATACCTAAGTGGGTGTTGGCAGTGAAACAAGAGCTGCTGAGCGTCTCGGGGCCGGCGTCCTCTCTGTACACCGGCCCGTCGCTCCACATGAGGTCGTAGCCGCCCACTCTCTTCTCCCTGCCTGTCAGCCTGCGGGTCACAGACACAGCTCGTCAGTCACACAGGCTGCTGCTCCTGAACCAGGCGCCAGGATGACTCCGTCTCAGAGTCCCCGACCAGACGGCCTTCTCTGGGACGAGAGGCCCTGGGACGGCGAGGAGAGGGGTGGGGGGCCGTACCGGAGTTATGTCAATAGCGTCCAGCTGAGCCTGGCACTGGTGTGGCAGCTCAGGTTTCTACGGCTAGATATAGATATAGATACATAGATCTTGTCCAACATATACCAATACATCAAACAGCTTCCTCATCACACAGCTCAATGTATTGCTGATCAATAGTATCTATCTAAACAGCGATTGGTACATTGATAGACACACAAAGAAAAAACCCAACCTGTGGCAAACCACAGTCCCCGGCTCCGGGGACTGTGGCTGGGTGCTACTCAGTTACGTAGCTCTGTAATGCGCGAGGCCCGCTTCACTGCAGCGGCAGATCGCCCCCCCCCCCTACAGCCCATAGCAACGTGATGCTCTTTACACCAGCCAGCCCCGTTTGGACCGCTGTCGTCACACCGCTCCTCGTCTCTCTGTGCATGCGTCAGCAAACCCAGGGCCGGAGGTCTGTGTGTGTTCAGAGCGCCCGGCCGCTGTGGAAGTGATGACGGTGGCACCCTTGGGTGAAGGATTAATCGAATGGAGTGAGGGCGATACAAATAACAACCGACTTGACATTGACTGAATTAAACATGAAAGGGAAGAGGTTACGTCTCGGTGGATCAGAGAGCAGTGTGTTATGTGTTACTCTCTCACATTGTGTGTTACTCTCTCCCATTGTGCGTTACTCTCTCCCATTGCGTGTAACTCTCTCCCATTGTGCGTTACTCTCTCCCATTGCGTGTAACTCTCTCCCATTGTGTGTTACTCTCTCCCATTGTGCGTTACTCTCTCCCATTGCGTGTAACTCTCTCCCATTGTGTGTTACTCTCTCCCATTGTGCGTTACTCTCTCCCATTGTGCGTTACTCTCTCCCATTGCGTGTAACTCTCTCCCATTGTGTGTTACTCCCTCCTATTAGATCTGATGTTGGACTGCATGATGAAAGAATGTCCATTTGATGGTCCTACCCAACCCCTCAGACGCCCCCGCGATCAAAACCTTTAAGAACAGCAGGGGGCTAGAGACAAGGGGTCTGGCAGGAGGAGGATGAGAACAGGAGGAGAACAGGATGAGAGTGAGTCCACATCCAGTGTTTGATCCAATCCATCAGAGCGGGGGGGAGGATAGAGACAGATGTTTGGCCAGGGGGGGGGAAGGATGAAGGGGGAACATATTTAGCATTTGATCAGCTAACAGCAGGAGTCAGAGACTGGGCTCTGGCGGGGAGGGGCACGAGGGCAGAACAGGCTCCTCAATAGCAGTGGGGGAGGGGGGTACAGACAGATGTGTGGCAGGGAGAGGGAAACCCTATCTACCGCCTGAGAGTGAACACATTCTTCTTCCAGAACACGACGTCTACGGGGGCCGTTCTTCCTCACCTTGCCTCCATGTCCACGACGTGGAGCGTGTCCTCCAGCACCCGACACTTCATCTCGTAGTCCTCCTGGCTGCTGGCCGTGAGCGACGGGGAGGCGTTGACCTCGATCAGCCACCTGGGGAGAAGGTCGAGTGGAGCGTGTCCGTTTGCGTCGACCGAGCCGTCACAGAGTGCACCCCTTGACCCCCCCCCCCCCCCCCCGCCGGCTGCTGCTCATGTTTCGGTAACACTTGGTTCTGTGGACTGCGTGAAATAAAGTCGACCTTTTGGAATGCATCTTCCAGGTGATTTGTGAGTTGCCAAAAAACGTCCACGTAACGATGCACTCGTAATTTGGTTACGTACGACTAGATGCGTTTTGACTCACAGGGAGATGCACACCTATGGGATGTTGCCTCACAGTGTGTCCCAATTTATGAAATCGTCTTTCAATGCGAAAACTAGCACATTTATATGTGTGTTTGTGTGTTTGTGTGTGTGCATGTGTGCGCGTTTGTGTGAGAGAGAGAGAGAGAGAGCGAAAGAGAGAGGCATGTGGGAGGAAGGCAAAAAAAGGTAAAGCTGGAGAAAGCTGTCTCACGGTTTCAGGCAGTCATCCAGGAGGATGTCGTAGCCGTAGAGCTCAAAGCAGTGCTTGTCGTTGATGATGACCTTCTGCACGCTCTGCAAGCTGCGGATGAAGATGTTGTCGATCTCCTTGAACAGCGTCTCCACCGTCTCTCGGCTGTGCTTGGCCGTCAGGTATCTGCGAAGCTGCTGGATCTGCCACTTGCAGCCCTACAACCACCAGGGCAGGACAGCTGGACATCTGAATGCAGCTCCCGCAGAAATGGACCAAAGAGCATAATATACGTGCACCAATGGCCGATCACGCGCGTTACAGATTTGTGAATTTCTGACCTTTTCGGGGTCGTAGTCGGGCGCCGTCTTTTGAACAGCTACGTTCGTGAGATGCACATCTGAGGTGATGCATTAAGGAGAGTTCACGCACGCATAACAGCATTATCACCTCTTATCAGTGTGGAGGCAGAGGAGAGGGATTAAGATGGGAACAACGGCTGAATGAAAGCAGTCAGCCAGAAACTTAATCAATGAATCACTTTCCTCAGAAACGAAAAAGATAACAATTAGGTTAAGAGAGTGGGCCTGGATGTCGTGTGTCCTGTCACACTCCGTGGCGGCAGGTCTGTGCGCTCAGGGCACTCCTCGTCCCAGACTACGAGGCTCAGCGTGAGGAGGGGATACACTGATCGTCGATGCTGCTCAGAGAGAACCGCGTGTTGGAGAACCGCGCAAAGCCGTCCCGATACAGCCAGGCTTTCAATGGAATGTACTGAAACACACACACACACACGCACACACACACACACACACATGCACACACACACACACACACACACACACACACACACACACACACACACACACACACACACACACACACACACACACACACGGTTACGCCGGTGGGTTTGGGGGCACTAAGGATGTGCATTGAGTCACTGTGAATTCAAAAGCTCATCACTCACTGACGTCACCATCACGTAGACCCTCAGATCAAACTTCCTGCCTGCGAGAGGAGAAGAAATGCCTTCAGCGAAACACGCAGAAGGGGGGGAGGCGTTCAGGCCGCAGAGACAGATGTGGTCCACGGGAGAGGATACTGAGGCCATGTGTACGCTCCCACCTCAGGCTGCAGATTTCAGCTGGATTGGTTTTTACTCCATACGTATTTGATTGTTTTCTAACCTGCTCCAAGTGTGTTTTAAAGCAAATTTTAAGTGAAAGGTTGAGAATGTGTTGTTTGTGTGCGTTTGTTGTAATGATTGATTACCGCTGATGAGGTAGGGGTTCTCGATGTAGCGCTGAGCCACGTAGCTCTCCACATGCACGTCGTTCTTCTGCTCCTCCGAGCGCGTGCCGTCCTGCAGACAAACATGTGTTCACAGGCGTGAGCACATCTCAATTCAAGACGGTTCCTCTTGGAACGGGTTTCTGATGGCAAACGGCGCCTTACCTTTTTCCAGTCCATGATGTCTTTGAGTTTACGGAACAGAAAGATACCCTTTCCTTGAGATCTTGCTACCTTTAAAACAAACCATAAATCAGGGTCAGCTCCCTTCAACAGCAGAATCAGCTCCCCCTTATAATAATAATAATAATAATAATAATAATAACAATAAAATTTTTTATTTATAACGTACTTTACATCAACTCAATGACCTCAAAGTGCTACAATGCACATTAAAAGATAAATACAACATAAAAGGCTAACTAGATTAAAAAGAAAAATAACAGAGAAAAAAAACACATTTAAAATAGCAGTTTAGCCAAAGGCTTTTCTAAAAAGATGGGCTTTTAGGCCTTTTTTTTTAAATAATTCACAGTCTATGGGCCAGTCTGTTACATGAAGCAAACACAACCAGTGAATATGTTTCAACTCTGTTAACATTAAACCCACAGTCCATAGCTGACCCCTGGATCTATTAGGGCAGCTTCTGTTCACCTACTGGACCCACCACTATGAGTGATGCAGTCATGTAGGGTAATATCTACGCAGATAACCACCTGATCCATGTATCATGTAGCCTACTGGGGATTCAGCAGGATTTCAGATAAATCACAAGATTGTTCCGAGGAGAAACCTCACAAAGGTGTGGATGGTATAGTTGACAATGACAAGGAGCATTGTTCAGTATTGTATTAACACTGCATAACCCTGGCAACAAAGGAATTACGGGATTGACAGTTTAGCCATAGCCTGTATACGGGTCAGGGCTATATATAATAATATACATGTTTATTATTATTATTTTTTTAAATTTATTTATTGTGTGCGTGTGTGTGTGTGTGCGTGTGCGTGCCATGTGCGTGTCGTGTGTGTGTGTGCCATGTGCGTGTGTGTGTGTGTGTGTGCCATGTGTGTGTGTGTGTGTGTGCCATGTGTGTGTGCCATGTGTGTGTGTGTGTGTGTGTGTGCCATGTGTGTGTGTGTGTGTGTGTGTGTGTGAGTGCGTATGTGTGTGTGTGTGTGTGTGTGTGCATGCCATGTGTGTGTGTGTGCGTGCGTGCGTGCGTGTGTGTGCGTTTGCGTGTGTGTGTGTGTGTGTGTGTGTGTGAGTGCGCGTGTGTGTGTGTGTGTGTGTGCGTGCCATGTGTGTGTGTGTGTGCGTGCGTGCGTGCGTGTGTGTGTGTGTGCGTTTGCGTGTGTGTGTGTGTGTGTGTGTGTGCCATGTGTGTGTGTGTGTGTGTGTGTGTGTGTGTGTGTGTGTGTGTTTATCTGTACGTGTATACATAACGGTGTTCTACTGGAGGACTACATCAGCCCCCAGGGAGCAGAAGGGTCCCCCAGTGCTGCCGCTCACCGGCTTCATGATCCAGGTGCCGCCTGCGCTGCGTTTGAACTCCTCCACAAACAGGTGATACTCGCCGGGCAGCTCGAAGGTCTGCGGGAAGAAGTCACACCTGGCCGCCTCGCTCCGGCCCGCTTCGCGCTCCAGGTGTTTGCGATACCTTTTCAGGTTCTTCACCATGAAGTTCTTGCGCGTCAGCTGAAACATCAGCCTGATTTAATGGAGAGGGGTCAACAGTTCATCGTTTTTAATTGGTGCCGTTATTTCCCATCTTTCATGCATTGGCATCTCCAGGGTTTTGATACCATACAGGCAGGATAAACTAGCATGTATTGGACTCCCAGTGGAAGGGTTCTGAGCTGTAACCCCAATGTCTGCAGTCTACCTGCAGGCACCCTTGGTGCTTAGATGCCGACCCCTACGCGCGCATGCATCTACGATCATCCACTTGAAGGCCCTTTGTATGAAAGGCATCTGCTACATGACTGAATGGTGATATGGTGGTTGTATGAATGACCCTGGCCCACCTCGTAATGATTGCGGAAGTGACAAATCCTCACATGCTCCTCCATGTAAGTATTATCAAAGTTCTCTCTCAGCCAGGCGACGTCGCACCAGTTGAAGTCCCACTCTCCTTCTCTGTGGGTTTAACACGACATCTCTGTCATAAATTGAATGGCGACACCAAGCCTGCATTGTTTCAGATGACTGCATGATATATACAAAAGGGATGACAACTATTCTTATTTTTTGTTCGTTGGTTTTGTTTACACACCAACACTTACTCCTTGACTTCAGTCCAACCAGGCCGCTGTCGCAGGACGTCCTGGATCGTGTTGAGAAGGCCGCACTTATAGTTCACACACGGCCGCTCCTCCCTGGAAACAAACCGCGCGTCGCTCAGCTGCTCTGTCGGGGTCAACATCGTGCTGGTGTTGTTTTTATTGTAATGCACACCAAAGTGACCGAAGTAGGCTACTTACCGATCTCTCTCCCTCTCTCCTTTTGTTTGGTTACCGTATAAACATTTGAATCCGGATGTCTGGAAAAAAAAAAATGAGGTTACACATAATTGTTGTTGAATGTACCAACAAATATCGGCTCGCATAAAAGTCATGACCACCTAATAAGACTATATAACTAATACAACTCACCTAGCTCGTTAGTTATCTAACTAAAATAACTAATCTAGCTCGTTAGTTAAATAACGTGACTGAAGCATGCCAGGAAACGACGAATATATTGTTATTCACCTTCATCTTTGTCATCTTTACACCTCGAATTACTACGCTGCAGACAAGGGGGGGTCGACTCAGCGCGTCGTCAGCGTCACGCCGCCCGGCCTCCCTCCCGCGTGTCAACATCCGTTGTCATGGTAACGACGCAAACGCGTTGGCGTCAGCGTTGCCAGATTGGGCCCGAATCGCGCGGTCAATCTGGCCCAATCTGGCAACACGGGTGGGTGTTTCAAACAACCAATTTAATGTGAGATATCTTTATAGAGTTTTAAAAATATTTTATGTCTACAAAGTTATGCTGTACACATATTCGTTCTTTAGTTATTTTGGCTTGCCCAACCAGTAATGCAAATGCCTCTTCGATATTTCAAAATGTTTTTTGAATAATTTAATACATATAATATGCATATCCAAAATTCCTATAAAAGTGTTTCCCGCAATTTATGCTGTATGAAGCAAAAAAAGAAAATTCACGACGTACGTCTTGGCACCACAGGATGGCAACAAAAACTCGCCATGAGGAGGAAATGCCTTCTGGCGTTCTCTGAGCCTGCAGTCTGCAGAGCTCGACCGCTGCGCGTGAACCAGCCAGTCTGATCCGTGAGGCAGTCGCTGACTAACCGAGAATCAATTCAATTACAGAATAGGCAAGGCTGCATTCTGGTATTAATCCAATAAACTTGCTTTAGGAGACAGAAATATATTGAATCAACAATTGGCTTTATGCACAGCTCCACGACTTCCTGAAATAAGCCAGCTCGTTTATTTCCTGTCTTACATTATTGGACCAACTGATTAATCCAGGTGTGCCTGACCATTGTTGTGAGGTCAGACACACCTGGATTAATCAGTTGGTCCAATAATGTAAGACAGGAAATAAACAAGCTGGCTTATTTCAGGAAGTCGTGGAGCTGTGCATAAAGCCAATTATCATCATGTTATCATACATTTATGACTATATGTGGCCAAATGTGGTGAGGACATGAAATCTATAATTACAGATGATTGGCATTTGGCCTCATCTATATATTATTGCATTGCATTTTTAATGACCTCCCCATCAACAGGTCATGTTTTTCAATCAAGCTCATCAAGAGCATATCAAATCAGTTTGGAATTTATTTTCAACAAAATCCAAGTCTAATCTGTCTCCATCTTTAAAGTCTTAACATTAGCACACTATTATTTGGGTTGATGCTAAACGGGTAGGCTAATATAGATGTCAGATTCCGAAGTAAAGCTAAGTAAACAATGACGCAGCCACCATAGGTTACCAACTCTGAGCCACCCAAGAGTAGGAAAACATAGTCTTTTAGTCTCCTGACTAAATTATTGAAACAGACAAGAGATTAAATGGTTTATTAACTTAGGTTGGCTGCATATAAACGCAAATGCTATAGTTTGTGTACACATCCCCAGTCGCTAAAAGAAACAAAGGATCTGAAAACCAGCGAGAGGTAATGTATGTGGCACCAGTAGCTCAGATTTGTCTGGGTACTAACGTATCCTGTTGGAAATCACTTAAGTATTGCACCTTTATTCTTTGTCAGACATCCAATTACTAATAAACAGGGAATGCATTTGAGTGCCACGCTGTAACAAAGAGTACACTGTCTAAAAATATCCTGAATTCCTCAAGATGCAGAATAGGTGCAGAATTTACGATGCAGTGGGATTGGAAATAGGCCATTATTTCCAAATAAAATGGAATTCACGGCCCTTTCTTTGGGCGCTTTTTTAACAAGACTTTCCGTAGAGCCTTTAAGATGAGCTTGCAATGAGCCTCCATCCACGTCATTAACCCCAACAGGTACAGTACGACGTGAGGTCAGAGAAATCCATCTCCTTCTCCAATCATCCTGAGCTTCAATGATTTCCACGGAATTGATTCAAAGTATCTTCTACACGATGTGTGCACGCAACCTGCGAGCCGTCCAACGCTATAAAGCCAAGAAGATGTCAATAACACATTCCATTCGTGAACAGATCTGTTTTGAACGTGGCTGATGGCTTATTTGTGAGAGAGACATTCTGAATTGAAACATCACACATTTAGACACCTTATGACGGTTCTGCGTCGCTGTTGGCCTCACTGACGCCCCACCACACCACATCTCATCACCCAACGTGGGGAAGGGGTCAGTGTCTCTCTGAGGAGACCCTTCTCTCCTTCTCCCTCCCCCCGCTCACCTCTGCTGAGTCCCATTCCTCAATGTTAACAACCAGATAGGCAGCGGGGAGCCATAGCACAGGCCCTCTCTCCATACGCCAGGCACATGTCTTCAATCTGTGGTCATCAATCCATGCATTCATTGGGCTTTTGAGGTTTGGCAGACAATTCCACCGAGAATACCTCCAACATCATTTCATTTTATCTTACACAGTAATAGCATACTGTCGGTTTACCGCTTGTGTGTTTGTATCGGACAAACCGAACCCACTGCGGTACCAATGTTCTCCCCCATACAATCTACCGTACGTGTGAGCGTGCGCGTGTTTATCAGTGAATAGATACATCATTTGGATTCCATCGGATTGGCAGTTCGGCGTTGTCATGTTTTATTCAGAAGGCCTTCCCTGATCGCTCTCACACCGCGGTGCTCCCCTCTGTGAAGGGTCTGGGTTCAGAACAGTGGCGCCACGCGCTGTGGGATCCCACACAGGCTGGAGGCAGGGTCAGCCACCGGTCCCAGAGGGCATCGCTCATCAGCCCCTGATAAGCCTCAGTAACCGCTGGTGAACCAAGAAATCTGTCCGGGTGTTGGCACACTTTGCAGTCGCGGTTTGGGGCGGCTCCCATTACAAGGGAATGTGTGTGAGAGGATAACCTTCAGTACCTCTGGCCGTCTCATTTGCAGCTCTAACCCCGGAGCCAGCTGAAGCATCAAGGTGTGGTTTTCGGGAGTTACTTGAAGGGTATTCACTTACATAAGAAATCCAATCCCTTACCCTAAACCTCACAATAAAGATCAGATGTCATAAACAGTGGACAAAGATCAGGGTAAAGAGTTGGGTCAGGGCTTCTCTGTGTACAAAATAATGTCCTTTTATTGAAAGGTCCTGGCTGATATGCTTTCACAAAATACCTTGGCATAACTTTTAGATCGCCTTTGATAAATCATCCGTTGTGTTTGGCCTCTTATTTGATCTGAAGTTATCTTATCTTAATTCATGAAGTTATTTTAATTTAAATGATCTAGTCTTAAATGATCAAAGTGTATTCCTATCGGATTAACTGGTTTGGGTGTTAATGTTTGAAACCCATCTTGTGCTACTCTGAAGAACGATATTGTATTCCATGGTTTAATATGCTGTTAAATAACCGTATGAGTTGATTTTCCACACGGGCGCACTCATCATCAAGTTTAAAAGAGTTTCAAAGTTCAGAGCCATGAATCACAGTGCAAGCATAGCAGGTCTCCAGGTTCTGTCCTCCGCAAATGTTTTCAGGGTAAACATTGAAGCCCATGAACACATAACCAATGTATAGAGGCACATCATGTGACCTTCAGTCCCACGCCTGGAGCCAGAATCAATTTGAAAGCTTTCAATTGATCTGTTCCTGCACGGTCTAGGCAGGTAGCGTCTACCCTTTGCATAACAGTAAGATGTAAAGGGTAGCATTTGTAATGCTAAATATGTGGCCACATACCTGTTGTTGACATCAAAACATGAATCAGCTCTGAATAATATCAACAGCATCAATCATTCTCATTTAGTATTGACTACATTATGAGTAAATGCTTGGACTATTACTAATGGTTTCTTTTGCCATGCTGGAATTACAAACATTATAATTTCTTCACCGGTTTGCTGTGACTCAGGTTTGAACTCCTCCGGCCTCTGAATCAACCGTGTTAGGCGGGTGAAAGATATTCACTTATCATCGGACTGCTCCACCGCACACTCGAGGATTTCCCTCTGCAGTGCCAGCACAGAGAGAAACTGAAGAGGAACTGAATATGGTCTTCATTTGTGTGGAATTCTCTCCTTTCCCAGCAGGGCGGAATGCGATTGGGATGAGGAGTATGACACAAGACGGGAATGTGGGTCGGATCATGTGATGGTGAGTCAGGGTTGCATGAAAACATGGCACCAATAATGATGGACACATGGGAAACCCATAATCAGTCAAAGGGATGTTTACCAGATGAGAGTGGATGGGGAAACCTAGATCAACACTATAACAAGACTAGACCACCTACCTGGATAGCACAACGCACACATCTAGGGTGTTCTTAAGCTGGAAAGAATGAAACTTTCATGTAAGCTAAATATAATGAGGTGTGGAGATGTAAATAATATGGATCAGACTGGAGATGGAGGTGAGTTGAGTCAGTTTACTCTCCACAACAAAACACTGAAAACCACTGGTTGCTAAGAAACCATCAACATTCTATAAAACTCGGAACCGGCATAAGCTCTCAGGTTGCTAAGTAACCATGTATACTCTTAAAGGTACAAGACCTCTGGTACCTGGGTGAATGTCTTAACTATTAACTATTGTGGGTCACCACAGAGGTATTTTTCAGTTTTCGCAGCTTCTGAGTGTTCTCTTTCTGAAAACCTTTTTCAATGCTTCCTTTTCCTTCAGTGGAAAAAGAATCTGGGCGAGATCATTGCAGATAATAGCCAATTAGCTATTCAACTTAAATAGCCATTTAAAAAAGATGAGTCGATTGTCCCTCCCTAGGCGACCACTGCAATTTCATCCATGGTTTCAGCTGACGGATCTATACAGCCTCAGCAGGCTTGCGTGTATTCTTTTACACGTGCAAACGTGCACCTTCCCCTCCTGAAAACATGCCTGAAAACCAATGTATATATTCAATCACTCTGCAATTAGGAGACAGGTCATGCTTCACATTATGTACACATGATATGTTCCCAGACCAGGTAAGCATTAGTCAGAGGAAATGAATGTTTGGAGCTCAGGTATACATCCACGCAGAACGATTACCCACGGGTGCTTTGGGTAAACCTCTTGACACCCCAGCTCTCACAGATGCTGCATCGTGTTGCTTTAATTTCAATGGAAAGTGCGCGATACATCGCATTAAGTACTGACAAACCGATAACAATTATTATCAGAGTAGAACAAAGCAATGGGAACCAGGTTTTGCTTTCACAGCTACGATTGAACAAATAGACAACCAGGCCTACAGTATTAAAGAGGAATTGGTACAATTAGAGATTTGTTTTCTGCAGATACACAACATCCCCAAAACCCAACAACCAACCTGTTCAACCACACGCACACACACTGGTGAGTTCTCTTTGCTGCTATTTGGACTCCTTTAATACTGTGCTTTCCCACCTGGCTCTGGTTTGTTTGCAGGAAGGTTACCGAGAGCCACCGGGGTGGTCTGGCCGTGCCGTGCCTTCAGACCTGATGCAGGTTTCTCCCCATCCTGGTGAGTAGTTCCAGATCTGATCAGATGCTCATTGAGAGGAGATCGGTTGCAGACGCTCTGTGTCAGCGTGTTACCATCAACTGCCTGCCTGGAAAATGGTTCAGGCCTGTTATAGGTGGTCTACACTGAAATCAGTTTGATATAGAACCACTCGTGCCTCTTGTAAGCCTGTATGCCGGGCCACCTGGGAATGCATGGGCTAAATCCTTCATGGAATTACTTTAAATGAAACTATTTCGCGATTGCAATTTGTTCCGGGTAATCAAGACGGATTAGAAAGACAAACTGTCTCAGCTATGTGTTTCATAATTTATTTCATTAGACATGGTTAGACATCCGAGATAACAATCGTGGAAGACAATTTGTGTCGTTTTGCAAGGTGTGGGGGGCGTGTCTTGTCTCGTAGCCTCCAGCGCTTCGTCTTTTGCTGATGCTGTGAAGGTAGGCCTTTATAGTTTCTACATCCTAGGGTTCGAACGTACAGTGGGCGATCTCACGATCCCTTGCCAACCAATGACTTGCTGGTGGTGGAGAGAGGGACCGCCCACTGTACGTACGGACCCTTGGATCTAGAACGCATTGCACTTTGGAATGGCAAACGTTGAGTCAAGTATCGTTGCACCGTCGCGCACACTTCAAAGCGGTGAGGCAGACGAGAGATAACGCACCGCTGCTCATCACCTATTTTTTCAGCTATCTATAAAAAAGAATACTCAAAACGAGTTTTTCGGAGATTATTTCACAACATAAGGATTTATGTGGGGCACTAAAAAAAAAAGAAATATATTGCGCTAAATATATCGGCGTATAGAGGAACTATGATGGATCCGGAGCACATTTACTGACTTTTTTTCTTCTCTTAACATCTTCGAACTCGACTTTATAGAATGCCTTCATGGGACATTAAAATGTGTGCTGCATCTTCATAATCGGAAATTTGGCGAATTGCTGACATGTCAAGGATATCAATTAACCCCCGGATCGCGTTTATCCTGGGACTCACGTTCATGTTCTTACAAGGTATGTATCATGACTAATATAACTAATTAGCGCTAATTTGTTACGTGTGTTTACGGTGTTTAAGAGATGGAGGTGGTTGGTGATGGAGTTGCTGTTGCAAAGTGAGTTTATTTCCCTCATTTCTATTGAGAATAGCCTACTCGTGTCAAACTGGTGTAAGTTGGATATTAGAGTGAGTTGATTAGTCTCCTTATTAAAATTGCCTCCATCAACACCAGACCGCGCGTCAAACCCCACGTAAACACATAACCAATCAGCGATCCAATCAACCAATCAGTCATTCATTACAGTAATCTTCCAATAATACAATAGCCTAGTAAACACCTCATCTTTTTTTATTAGTTTACCCCCATATAATACCCCTTGTTTGACTCTTTCCCTGAAACACGTTTTTCTCTCCAGGTGTCTCCCTGGTCCCGGTAGAGTCCGGAGGAGAACCAGGGGTCCGGCGGGAGGAACCGGGAGAAGCCGGGTCTAAGCTCCGGGAGTCCGCGGAGTCCCCGGCAGAGACAGGGGCCAAGTCAAGACCCAAACGCTGCACGTGCTACTCCTACAAGGACAAGGAGTGTGTGTACTACTGTCACTTGGATATTATCTGGATCAACACTCCTGAGTAAGGAATGTTTT
>OLKM01000662.1:216682-248250 GCA_900291075.1 Melanogrammus aeglefinus
GTAATCCTTTTCACCGTGAGGAAAGAATCCCAGATAATGGGGCGACTCCTGAATGACTCCGCAATTTTTCTGTCACATAAGGCAGATTGATAACACGCATCACATATGGGGATGCTGGTAGTAGTAGGGGCATTTTTTTTCCTTTCTTCTGCGTGCTCTCTGGTGATTGATGAAGGTATGTGTGACACGGCGTTAATCACCATGATTCATAAAACGTAACTGTTGGAATTCCGGGAAAAAGTCAAAATGTCAAGATAAGCAAATCAAGTGCCTGCAAGAGGCAGGGAGTTTGAGGCGGTCGCCCGACTGTTTGGGGGCGGGACTGCTCGGCTGGAAGTCTGGCGGGGCTAGAAGGTGGATCCGCGAGGGGGGAGCGCCTGCTCAGACCTGCAGCCGAGAGCTGATGAGGTAACGGTTAGGGCTCTGCCCCCCGGAGGCCAAAGCCAAAACCCCAGCCCTGGAAAACGGCCATCTTTAATGTTCCGAGTTGTCAGCGTAAAAAGTGGCGAGACCACACGTTCATTCCAACATATTTGGTGAAATAATGTTGTTTATTATTATTGCCTGTTTATTTGCGGGTCTGGCTGAGCTAAATACCGGAAGAGGATCAATATACCAAGAAGGGGAGGGTCACTTTGTGATGGTCGCTACTGATAAAGATTTATCCAAACACCCTCAGGGCTTTCGTTATGAAGGGATTGAAATCAGAGAGGTATATTACACACTGATTAAGTTTCCCCATGTCAACAATGTTTACGTTGAGAAATAGAATACCCCTGTAATAACATGTCACATGTGTTGGTTCAGTCCTATCGGGAGCAATGCATGCAAAGTGCACGTTAAAACTTTAAAGGAAGAAAAACATGGTAAAGAACTATTATGCTGACTAGGGGCGGTTCTTAACATGTGTGGCCCAGCGTAAACAGAGCCCAGAGTCTGTCTGTGGTCATGTGATGCCCCTGAACCAGACAGAACCAAACGCTGCGATCTGCCCTGAGTGTGTGGGTTCAGACTTGACACAATTTAATTTCAGTATCAATGTGACTAATATGAAGAGAATGGCATGTTCATGCTCATGCACACACACACACACACACACACACACACACACACACACACACACACACACACACACACACACACACACACACACACACACACAACACACACACACACACACACACACACACACACACACACACACACACACACACACACACACACTCGACAGACAAACAGACACACACGCTCAACACACAAAGACATACACAAACTCAAACACACAAACCCAACACACACACACACACACACGCACACACACGCACACACACACACACACACACACACACACACACACACACACACACACACACACACACACACACACACACACACACACACACAACACACACACAACAACACACACACACACACAACACAAACAACACACACACAACACACACACACACACACACACACACACACACACACACACACAAACACAACACACACACGTGCGTCTCTTCTTTGGGCTGCAGCCTTCCTTCTTGCTGGGTAATGGCTGACATCTTAATTAGCTGATCAGTGGCCGCCTGGGGCCAAATGCATGTTGAAGCCGTGGACCTGTTGCAGCACTCTCTTTGTCTTGCAGGGGAGCTCTACTTTCCAGGCCAATAAATACAACCTGAGAATCTTTCTACCACAGTGAGACATCAGGGTGGCTAAAGACTAGGTCATCACAAGCAATGTAAAGCAAGACATCTTCTTTAGGTACATAACATTACAGTTTGTCTCAGTCGTTTTGGTACATTTCTCCGATCAGAATTGAAATTCTCAAAACTACCTGTTCAATGTTCACATCATTGAGTCGTTTGTGCACATCAAAAAAGCAGTTTCTCATTTCTTTGAACAAGTTGCAAATGATTATGTACAATTCTCTGCTCTTTCCTATATTATCAATTGCTTATGTAATTTTGATCAAAATGTATTTTAATGGGTGTCTATTGTATAGTCTCATCCCCACAACATTTAGGCATTAGTTCGTTGCATAAGTCTTTACATGCAAAATGGTTGAACTAGTTGTCAGAATATGTCAAGCATATGTCTATACATTGCCATTAGACTTTTTTTCTAAACCGGTCCTGAATTGGTAAATTGCTACCAGGTGAATCTTGACTTTCTCTAAAGAAGGGAAATGTGTGAAGTTTTAGATCAACCAACGATCAACCAGTTTACTGGAATAGCTCAAAGGGGCATCTCCTGAACCATGAACTGGCAACTGTATATAGCTGGAGCACAACACAATGTCACATTGTCTGAGAATTTGTGGCCCAACAGACAGGAACGTCAGGAGGTAGGATGACTGCAATTCCTGCAGCAATGCATGTAGAGTTTACCCTAAGGACATTTTCTATGGTCACATTTCTAGCAATGACATGGTCTGTCAAGAAATTACAGTACAAACAGTCAAAGCGTAAATGTGAGTCTTGTCCAGTCTCTTGCAATCAATCTCCCACATACACTAAGGTGTAACTTACAATTTACAATGATTGTCTTCAAAACTATCGCCATCAGAACATCCTTCCAGAGTACAATGTTATATTGATAACATCACTAAGCAATTTGACTGTCTTATCTGTACACAATGACACAAGGACTTGTCATTTTGATGACACTGACATGTTCATTGACAAAGATATTTACTTTTGAGAAACAAACTAAGGATTTATGAGCATAGACTTGCTTTTGCATGAAATCCATGTTGTTTTGCTATTTGTACGGATTGTTTTGAGAACTGCACTTACTGTTTTGCAAATTTCAATTCTGATCTGAGAAATGTGCCAAAGCGACTTTGGTACACTTAATAAACCGGTAGGGATTAGGATTCCTGCTGCCGGGCATTGGGCTGTGAAACCAAAGCCTTTGGGTGGGGAGTCAAAGCCCTTACAGAGAATTGATTTTAAAATCATGTTGCTAACCTATAAATCCCTCCATGGTTTAGGCCCAAAATATTTGACTGATATGCTTCCACTACATAAACCTTCTAGACCACTAAGATCCTCTGAGACCAATCTGTTAATTATCCCCAGAGTAAACACGAAACACGGGAAAGCAGGATTTAGTTACTATGCAACAAATAGTTTGAATAAACTCCCTGAGGATTTAAGACTTGCCCCCAACTCTGAGCACCTTTAAAACAAGACTGAAGACTTCTATGTTTGCTTTAGCTTTCTGCTAAATCTTAAATACATTGCACTTTCTAAAAAGCTTTTTTTTTTTACTTTGCATTTATTTTCTATTTTAATACTAACATGCCTTTTTAACTTTCTATTTTGCATATGTTTTCTTTAACTAATCTATTATTTTATTTTATTGTATGTCAATGTTTTTATGTGAAGCACTTTGAGTCTGCCTTGTGTATGAAAAGTGCTTTATAAATAAAGTTGCCTTGCCTACCACTGGGAAAATAACCTGCCCCGTCTGGTTCTCCTCCCCACTGCCTTCCATTGTCAGAGGCACCACTATTACCTGTTTGGCTTCTGACGTTATCGGCTGAATTCCTGATTTGGCTTGCAGCACAACTTTGAACCAGTTGCAGTTTTCACTTACAGAAGAGGAAAACTCCTCTGAACGCTGGCATGAATGTTAAACCCATAATTTACCATTGATTGCGTGACAATTTTTTGTATTCATGCATCGCCAATCTCAAAGTGGTTTGGTGGAAAATGATGCATTGGTTTCAATGAATTAATGTTCCTGTGTGTGTTGTCTGAATTCAAACTAGGGTAGTCTAAATATAGTAACTATTTTAGCAACTTTAATAAAAAGCAATAAACCACTTGAGAGCGTGGTTTGCATGTTTTCTCTTCACCAGACATGTATTTGTGATGTTTTTGCATGATGGTTGTTGAGTCATAAACGTGGAAGTCGAGAGTACTAAGTGTTGGTATGCAGCCCTGGGGCACATACTGATTCTGTTTTTTGCTTTGGAAATTTAATTTCAACAAGATGACCCAGAAATACATAGAGGCAAGGTTGTTAAAATTCAAAAAAGGCTTAGAAAAGGTCCCTCGATGCCACCTTTAACCCGGCTTTAGCAAAGGTTACCCCTGACAAACCTTTACGAAAGGAAAGGAGATATTTGTAACCCATAATCCTTTACAGCGTTAATATTTAAAGCAACATGGCACCCACAAAGTTTACTGACTCTAGACCCAGGACTTTCTAGAGACGAAGAAAGATTTAGAGACAGACTGACAGATAGAGAGACGGAGAGAGACAGACAGATAGACAGACAGATGACAGAGATTGAGACAGACAGATAGAGAGACGGAGAGAAAGTGAGAGACAGACTGACAGAGAGAGAGATGGAGAGAGACAGACAGATAGACAAACAGATGACAGAGATTGAGACAGACAGATAGAGAGACGGAGAGAGAGTGAGAGACAGACTGACAGATAGAGAGACGGAGAGAGACAGACAGACAGAGAGATGGAGAGAGAGCATGTGAAGGGGGACCTGCCGCCAGTGGAACAATAGGGTGGTTCCCCTCTAATTACATTCTTCTCATTCTCACTCCCAGGGAAACATTTCGCTCTCTTCTGCCTTGCGGGAAAAAAATTAATAACAAGGCTCTTTCTGTCATCAACACTTAAGATATGGTATCAGGACCGCAGAGTCGCTCACTATCTTCCAAAATAAGACTCAAGACTCACCTGTTCAGAGTCCACCTCGACTCTGCATAGCCACCCTCCCCCCTCTGGCCACCATTGTACACCGTATTGTGTTGTGTTGTGTTGTATTGTATTGTATTATAGTACTTAACTGTGTAGCAACTGCAGTAGCTGCTATCATTAATGTAACACGGGGAATTGGTTAGCCTAGTGATTGTTGTACTTGCACTTGGTTCTATGAACATCCTTACTGTACCGATAGCGATATATTGTTGCACTTCTTATGACAAATGTACTTATTGCAAGTCGCTTTGGATAAAAGCGTCTGCTAAATGCCCTAAATGTACGGACTGTGGTGGTGAGAAGTTCCAAATGTTCGCTGGGCAAAAGGCAGCTCATTAGCGCCATCTTGCGGTGGTTCTTATACCAGGAACTCATTCTGAAGTCAAGGTATACCAGCCAATCGTTTCAATGTGAATGAATGAGGTCAGGAGTTCAAATATAACACATATGTTCCTGGTTCTAATATGACATTTATACAATTGAAGGAATATTATCACCGATAATATTTGCGCATGATGACGTCCAGCCTCAGTCCCGTTGAGACCCATGCCATGGATATGCACTTCAACAAATATAGGCCTATCTGTTAATAATATTATCGAACATTTTTCAGATGCGGGACCTTTCATGCAATAAGTCGTTTACAACTAAATATTCCTAAATAATACTTTTCATCAGGATACTTCAGGGCTTTACTTGGCAGCCACTATGAGAGACATGCTTTTGGGTTTGTGGTCATCAAGTCAAATACTTTCAGTCAATGCCACTAAATGACTAAGATATGTTTGAAAACAATTAGTTTGACCGTTTTTGAGATACGTGTGATACTCATTAATAACAAATACAAGGGCAGCAGCTGTTCATAGAGTTGCAGGAGATTTGTAAAACAACGTGTTGTGAGGAAGCAGACTTTTCCCGTCAGTTTGTTTGAAGACCAAAATAAAAAAACCCTTTCGAACAACACATCAGACTATAGCGGACACGGTGCTGAACAGAACGGTTATCAAGGGCTCTTGGGATCATTTCCATGCGGTGCACTGAAGGAGTAGGCCTAGGAGGTTTCGTTGGTTTAATTTAGTTAATACCTACACGATTCCAATGCATTGGGCGATAGCAAGATGTGACAAATAATGTCGTGTTACTGCACACATTTCTCCATACATGCATGAATATTCATGATATAGGCTACTGTCAAAATCCTTGTCCAAATAAAAAAATATAGATCAAAAATGATGAAATTGACCTATGTCCTTTCCGTTGTAGCGAACCTTTTCAGTTTTATGTCTAAATGGCTTTGTCGTCTTATGCTTGCCATTTGTAGGCTCATTATGCGCATAACATTATAAATGAAATCACCGGTAACAAATAATTAATTCATGTTCATGTAATTATTCTTTTGCATTGGTGTTATAATATTATTGTGATGGTGTTATAGTGTGACACACATTATAATAGTGGCTACAGTGCACTAATGATTAAAATGAAAATGGCATAGGAATAATGTGTAGCCTGCATATAACTCATGAATATACATAAATCATAACGACAAATCAAAAATTATTATAATCTACTTGGATTTAACATGTATCCTAAATGAAGTCCATAATGCTTCATTTGAATAACAGACATGCCATGGACATTATGTATTTAATCCAACCTTAAGATACAAACAAGTATTCTCCATTTTTATCTCGATTTATTTTATAATGCATCCCATCACGTCATCACCCAGTGTGCAGCGGTGAAAAATAATAATAATTAAACATTAGGCAAATACGTTGTGTGTCACAAAGAGCTGCCCTCGAGTCACGCACGACGTAAGAAGTTCCCCTCGCTTGCATCGCGAAAACGCCCATCCGCCTCGGTCCTCTACGCCCTTCTCCAGCAGCCTCCTCGCCGGCTGGTCCTCCTATCCCTCCCCCCTGCAGCCGTCCTCCTCGCCGGCTGCCCCCAGCCCATCCCGCTCTCCTCCGTGGCACTGAAGAGAAAGAACAAGAACCAGAACAGGAACAGGAACGGGCTTTGGGGCGGTGGCGTTCTTTGCTTCAATCGCCTGTTATCTCAATGGTCAGATTGTGGATTGAAGCCTGACTCCCGGAGCTGATAGGACAGGTAGGGGTGGATTTTGTGTTGTGTTCGAATCGGTGCACGTTTTGACGATAACGAGGGATGAACAGCACAGGTGTACTGGTTGCGTTTAGCGCTACGGGAACGTAACGTTGAGCTCTCGTTAAACAAAAAGTGTGACATTGTAGGCAACACATTTAGCCGATATTGTGAAGCACCTCTCGCCTGCTCTGTGTGTGTGTGTGTGTGTGTGTGTGTGTGTGTGTGTGTGTGTGTGTGTGTGTGTGTGTGTGTGTGTGTGTGTGTGTGTGTGTGTGTGTGTGTGTAGGTATGTGTATGTGCATGCCCGTGTTTGTTTGTGCGTGTTGGAGCTTTACACATAACCCGTGTTGTGCGGCGCCTGCATCATCTGTCATTGAGAGGGTGTTGCCATAGCTCTGATCCGACTAACAGCTCGTATGGAGGCTGTTAGAAAGCGGCACGCTATCAGGTCATCCTTGCTCCTGCATCTCAAGGCCCGGCAGGCAGACACAGCGTGCAGGCGAGACACGGCGTGCAGGTGGAACCGATGCGGCCGCGACGCGAACCAGAAAGCGATCCACGTGAAAGTGTGCAGACTTTATGTCGGAACAAAGACGCACGTGTGCGGAGCAAGAGCGTGGGGACGTGGGGACTGTGAGCGACTCGTTGTTATCGCTCGGCAGACGATGCACAGATGATAATGAGATCATTGGGAAGGGGCTGTTTTGTCACGCGGGTGTGGCTGAGCAGACGCGGCGCCGTGGGGGGTCGCTCTGGGTGGGAATCGGTGGGCTGCGTGAACTACTTAGTACGACTCATGTTGAGCTCCACTGCGAATGAATGAGGTACCCGTCATCTGTTCAATATTGAACACGTCGATTCGAATTGGTCCGGGATGCTGAGTTAATCTATGGCTGGCGGCGATGTGTTCTGTGTTATTACAATTAGGCCTACGTTTAGAATGACTTGTAATGATTGTCTAGTTTTCTGTTGGATGGTGTTATGCACATTGGATATGTTGTGTGGAGCGGTTATCATCTAGGCTTCGCCGAGACCCTCTGTGGCTACGATTCCGTGCCCGTGGGACACGCAGGTGTTGTAGGTCTGTTGCTCAGGTGTTTACTGAATAGTGCCTATTATGAGGAACTAGACCCACAACGTCTGGGGTGCCTGCAATAATACTAAAGCTCTCTTAACTTATCGGTCCATATCTCCCTCCCATAAAAAGCTCCTGCACCCTCTCATTAAATACATTTCCATTTACTTGGTTATGGACTTAACTCAATGTAGCAGCGCTATACCGGTCAAGAACTACAGCAACAACATTGTGTTACTTGTCTTGTGTTTATGACCGTGGATATGTAAATATCAGCATTATGCATTCATAACACACACACACACACACACACACACACACACACACACACACACACACACACACACACACACCACACACACACAACACACACACACACACACACACACACACACACACACACACACACACACCTTCCATCTTGTTAATTTCTCGACTTGTCAGCCTCCCAGGTTTAATTTAAGGTTTGCATGGAGGACTTTTCGACCTTTTCTTCTGTCTGTGCCTCCACTCCCCTCCCTCTCCTCTACGCCTTCTACACTGGGCCTCTCCTCTAGGCCTTTCCTTGGAGCATCTCCTCTATATCTCTCCATTTCCTCCCCCCTGTGCCTCCCACTGCCTCCCCCTCTGTGCCTCCCCCCTGCCCCCCCATCCCTTCCGGGGGGGGGGGACAGTGAGAGGTCAGCGGTCCTTGTGTGGAGCAGCTCGCCGCATCGAGCCCTTCACCGCTCGCCCTTCCCCTGGCTGTTCGTCCGGGGGGCCGAAGGCCCTTCTGTACGGCCCTTAGAACCGGGGGCCCGGTGGCACCTCTGGACGCCGGCTCTCTGTGACAGCCAGGGAGGCGTGACGGACGGGCAGACAGACGGACGGACGTCCAGGCCACCGGATGACACTCGCACTGCCCTGCGATAGGGTGGGGGCGTGAGGTTGATGAGTCTGCGTTGTCAGGGTGTCATCGTACGATAGCGTTGGTGTCGCTTTACGGCAGCCCGTCTATTATCGCCTGGTTTAGCGGGGCGTTTTCCAAAGACTCTTGCAGAGATTTATATTTTAGAGACGTACTATTTCAGTCGATATTGGACAGGTTGGCTTAGGCGTCTTGCTCAAGGACAATGTGTGTGTGTGTTTGTGTGTGTGGGATTGTGTGTCCGTGTGTTTGAATGTGTGTATGTGCGTGTGGGATTGTGTGAATGTTTGAGTTTCTGTGTGTGTCGGGGGATTGACGTGTTTGTGTGTGTGTTATTGAGTGAGCGTGTGCGCGTGTGTTCACGTGTAGGTAACCCACTCCCAAACCTAACCTCTCCCCTGTGTCCTATCGGAGCTCTGCCTCCGGTCGATAGATGACGGCTCGCGGCACATGGAGCCCAATCCCCTTGGTCCCCTCAGTCCTCGGTCAGATTGGGTTCTCCCTTCAGACGAACCCCTCAGCTCCCCATGACGGCCACGCCCCCAGCGGTTTGATGAACCGTCTGTCAGAGTGGAGGACGGAGGTGGTTAACCCTAGCCTTGGGTACTAGCCCCGCCCATTCTGCCAGCGATTTGAACTCGCGGTTAGAGCGCAGTACATTTCTTTCTAGTTCTCCGATACGTTTTTGGCCAGAGCCAAGTCAACCAAAACTAGCTTCCCCCCCCCCCCGGCGCGCTATTGGCTGGTTCAACACAATGACGACAGGGAAGCGAAGGCAAGCAGCCAATCACGTACAGAGTCAGAGGAACTAGGCCCCGCTGATCACGCCTCTTGTGCTGACGGTAATGACAGCAGCCTCCCCCAGACCGGGCTCAGTCTACGATTGAGCCCGGTCTGGGGCTAGCCCGGCTGGGTTAACCCTCAGACACGGCCTCCTCTCGCCGTCGGTCCGGCCGCCGTATTAAAGCGGGAGTCAAATGAGTTATTCTACACACGGATAAGGTGTTACTAGAAAGGAAGCCCGCCCAGAGATGGGCTGCGGCCAGGGGACCGGCGGGGAGGTGAACGCGTCGCCCCCCTGCGGTCCCCTCGTTCAGCTGAACCGGGGGGGTCCAGGAGAGGACGGGGAGATGGGTTCCTCTCCTTGGGTCCCGTCGGCGGCGCGTCTCTCTGATGTAAACTGTCAGAATGCAAATGTGTTTTGTTTTTGTTGACAGGCGTAAAGAGCTCAGCCGCCGTGTCCGCTGACAGGCCCGCGGTGTTGGCGACGCCCCGTCCATTAAGCCTTTCCTTTATCCCTCGTCTGGACGCGTTCGCCACGGGTCGGTAACGTGTGTCTGCGTGCGCTGGGCCCCCGCTACCGGCACCACAACACCATTGGTTCGTGATTCGCCACTCGGGCCTTTGGGTACCGCCGCTAAGCTAGCTGTAGCGTGTGGGGTTAGCCCGGCGGCGGCGGCGGGGCACGCAGATTAAAACCCTACCTCATTAAAAGTAAAGGAGAACATTTCTTTGTTCTCCAACCACGTGTCATCACCGCTCCCCCCCCCCCCCCCCCACCACCCCAGCCCCCAAAGGTTCTGGGACCCAAATCTCGCCGTCAGATTTCAACCGTCTCTCTCTCTCTCTCTGTCTCTCTCTCTCTCTCTGTCTCTGTCTCTATCTCTCTCTCTCTCTCTGTCTCTCTCTCCAGTTGCTCTCTATTTCTAACTCTCTATCACAGCCCTTCCTCTCTCTCTCTCTCTCTCTCTCTCTCTCTCTCTCTCTCTCTCTCTCTCTCTCTCTCTCTCTCTCTCTCTCTCTCTCTCTCTCTCTCTCTCTCTCTCTCTCTCTCTCTCTCTCTCTCTCTCTCTCTCTCTCTCTCTCTCTCTCTCTCTCTCTCTCTCTCTCTCTCTCCTCTCTCTCTCTCTCTCTCTCCCTCTGTCTCTCTCTCGGTTTGTGATTTGATGGCTCTATCATCCGATCATCGTCTCCTCTGGACTCTCTCTCTTCTCTCTGTCTCTCTCTCTCTCCCTCCCCTCTGTGTCTCTCTCTCGGTTTGTGATTTGATGGCCATGACAGATCATGTTAGGCTGGGGTGGGGGTGGGTGTTCCCATGGTAACTACGTCCTGAAGAGAGGCATGCCTGATGCCTTTGTGTAAACTTCAATTTGTGGCCGCCATGACACTCACACGGGCCTCGTTCACCTAGCGGCCATCTTGGTCGTCAACACTGGCTGTGTGGTTTCACCCCCCACCCCCCAGCCAGTGTGACGACGATCAAGAGGGGACCAAGATGGAGCCGATGATGGAGCCAACGTGGCGGCTGGAGGTGAATGAGGCCCACGGCGACCAGACGGACGGACGGGGGGGAGAGAGAGAGAGAGAGAGAGAGAGAGAGAGAAGAGAGAGAGAAGAGAGAGAGAGAGAGAGAGAGAGAGAGAGAGAGAGAGAGAGAGAGAGAGAGAGAGAGAGAGAGAGAGAGAGGGGGAGAAGGGAGGGGGAGAGAGAGAGAGAGACGAGCGTGAGTGTGTGAGAGTGAGTAAAGTGTGTGTAAAACAATGAGAGCAGGACAGACAAGTGCTGAGGATTAAGGAAGGTAATGAGTTCTTTCTTCCTCCCGTCCCAGGGAGGCAGAGCTTCAGTGGCAGGTCTAGGGGAGGAACGGGGGAGAGACGGGGGAGAGACGCCTCCCTCCCCGCGCTGATGAGGCGTGACTATCAGCTCTAATGCATTACTGCTGGCTGCGGCCGCGGGCTCCATTCATAGTCAGAGCTGTATGCAGGGCCGACGTGTGGTTCGCTCTGTCATGAAAACGAATGCAATCGTAATTCGGAAGAAAGTGTCTAGCTCGATATTCCGGATGCCTCTTGCATTCATATCTGCCAGCCAACAAGGCAGAGTACAGTGTATAGGTGAATAGCTGAATGTGCAGTTACTAAAGCCTGTTCCACTCTTCTGCTGTAGCCGGGCTGTAAGACAATATGTCTATGGCATTATGCCATGTGTGTACTAATTCTAAAAGCAGAACACGTCATGTCTCCCTGCTGTCATCAGTGGTTCTCGTGTGCTGGCCCCCACGATGCCTTTGGCGTCGTAGTGCCAACCTCCCCCTAATGTTTCATGTGATCAATGTAGTTATGTAATTAGACTTAATTATACATGTTCAGTCCTCAACGTGGCCCCCAGCAAGACCAGCCTTTCTGCTAATAGGTTCGGAATAAGACACACAGCATCCATTTTATGAAAATGTAGTCCCTAAGTGTAGTTAATACTTATTGAGCTGTATATTGATTCAAACCTTTCCGTGTGAAACCTCTGCCCTTGAAATGTTAACAAAAGCCCCCCTGCTTCATCTTAAACCTTTTGAGGCAATCTCATATCACCACTGAGCTCATATCATTGCGCTGAAAGGCTCTCACATCGAGGTTCCGACGCACAATTCCCATATTTTCCCCTACAATAATTCAAACATCTCCCAGACGTCTCATTCCTCGCGGAGACGCCGGCGCTCACTATCTGTGTTCGTCCTCACAGAGCGAGCCCTTCCTCCTCGCTACGCCCGCACTAGCTTAATCACGCTGCCGTGAACACTCTCCCCTGTTACCTTCAGCAGCCGACTGCTGAGGAGGCTCAGATAAGGGTCCGGACCGCGGCGTTTCTCTGCTCACGGGGGCTCAGAGAGATGAGTGCAGAGCTCAGGGATTCTCCTTGAACCGCGGCCGGTGGACGCGTGAGAAAGCCATCCCGGGGTTGGAGCCTGCGTCGCGTCAGCAGGATGCAAACGCACGGCCAAACAAAAAGTACTCAGTCACGGATTATACTATCCTAGGCTGGGCGGCACAATACAGCACTCTGCTATTCTATGCTACGCTAAACAATGCTGCACTGGGCTTTGCGATGCTACATGATGACACTCCGCCACTCTATATTTGCCTATACTACGATATGCTATTCTAAACGAGACTAAGTTTGCCATGTTACGCATGTTGCCATGCAACAACAAAAATCAGGCTAGTGTACTAAGATATGCCATGCTATGCACCACAACAGTTTGCTACACACTGCGCTACACTACACTATAGTCGTATACTAGCATACTGCCGTACTACACTACACTGTACTGTACTATACTGTACTATGCAGGCGGACTCTTGGGGGTGGGGCTATGTAGGCCCTGGGGGCGGGCTGGTTCCTGGGCGAGGCCGTCCCATTGGTCAAGCAGTCAGATCGTCCATCTCTGTCGCCGGGTGACATGTGTTAAGGCACTCCTAGCTGTTGGGCTGCAGGCGCTGCTTACAGACGGTGTGTGTGTGTGTGTGTGTGTGTGTGTGTGTGGTGGTGTGGCTGTGTGGTGGTGTGTGGTGTGTGTGGTTGTGTGTGTGTGTGTGTGTGTGTGTGTGTGTGTGGCATCCTACTCCACCCTCTCAACAAGGACAATCATCACTCCCCCCCCCCCCCCCCTCCCACACCCGCTACCCCCATCACCCACCCCCCCCCCCCCCCCAGCAAGAGAGTGATGGGGACGGGACTTGTAAACCCAGCGAGAGAAATCCCAGTGATTGGTGATTGGTGATGCGAAATACTGCCTGGAAAAAGGGCGGGGTCCATTAGAGCCAATCACTGATTGGCTAATGTTTGGTGTGTGTGTGTGAGCATGTAAAATGAATTGCTGTTTTCTTCTAATGTCGTAATGTAATGGTGTTTCATAATGGTAATTACCGTGAACATTGACTTCGCTGAGCGAGCATGGTAATTAGCATTACGTCGGATTAAAAACTGACCTAACGCCACATTTAGAAGACAGGAGGGGATTACAGAGGCTGGTTTTGAACGGTTTAATACATGATGCCTGGTTGGATGGCTTTGTTGTTTTGTTTACTCCTTGTCACGCGCGGTTCATCCTAATATTCACGTTCTGCATCAACGGCCTCAGCCAGCGTATTCAGGAGTTCCTCTCCAGCGGTGCGACGGGTTTGTCTCTCAGCAAGACCTCTTCCCGGGGAACTTTGTTTTGCTGTGAAGACGACATGAGGCGTTGTTTGTATCGTGTACTGCAGGTTGTGGCGTTGCACCCGGCCAAACGGAGGAAGCGCACAAACGCAGAGCCATTGGTATTCCGGGTCCGCTCAGTTTGCTTTGATGTGAAAGTGCCGAAGCAAAACCCACTTGGGATAGTTTTACTCCAACCAGAAGCTGTTATCAATATAACATTGTGTCCGGAGCCGCGATCGATGGTTGGGTGTCTCATATCTAAAAGGTTGCCAGTTTCTCTAACATGGAGCATGCTGCTTCTATTTTGAAAGGGTAAATCATATTTATCTCACTCTGACAAGCACTATATTTACATCAGAGCAGAATGCGGGCATCTCCCGGGCATGAATCCCTGTGTTCATGTAGAACTGCTGTAGAGTACAGATATTAGACCGGGAAGGGGAACAGCCAATGACACGGATGCTCGCAAAGTAGAAAAGTCTGTTTGTGCACATGTATACTTTTACATTTATTTTTTTTACCAGACTGCAGGCAGCAGTAATGTACAATTATTTTAAATGTCCTCAAAGTAATTATGGAATCAACTTAATTATTCATGTTCAGTCTTCATCTGCCTCTGTTTGATCACATCCTTCAGCAGCATGGCTTTAGCTTCCAAAACACCCATGAGGGAAAAAAACCCAGGAAGATGACATGAGATGCACACGGCTGAAGTTCAAACTACACTGGAACAGATTTCTAATTTGGGACACCCTTGGCACCCCAAAAAAAAGAAGATTGAAAATAAAAAGCCTTAAGATGTCTTTAAAATCTGCCAGAAACCTGCCTCCAAATTCCGTGTGGGGGAACAAGATTCCCGACGCTAACACACTTATTTGACTATTTCAAAGAGTTTCTCCTCCCAGAGAACAACTCATTCTTCACATCTGGGCACAGCAGCATTCTCTCAGATGGATGACAGTTCTCGACACGCCTCTGAAACAAATGAATAATACATGTCAATACTTCGTGAAATACGTGTCTCGGGGCCTTGATTATCCCCGTGAGATAAGTCATAAGTTGAGTCATAAGCCGAACAATAACAGACCCTTGCTGTCGTCCCTCTCGCCTTCGTTCTCGCCGGACGTCCTGATCGAAGCGCCTCACGATGTCATCTCCGTGTTCTGCCTCGGAGCGCCGGCGCGAGATTAAACGTGTGACGGGTGTCTCCCCCCCCCACCCCGCGCCCCCCGGCCTGACGAACGACCGTGAGCCCCGGACGCAGAATGAGCCCGACCGGCGCGGGCATCAATCCCCAGCCCGTCACGAGTCTCCCACCGGCCTGGAGACGGGATCCCCTCCTCTCCGTTGGAGGAGCGCCGCCATGACGGATGACCACGGTCCGGAGAGCGGACACGGCATTACTGATGACCTTGGCCCTGGAGCGACCCCTGATCATCCATTATGACCGGGCTGAGAGGGGTCTGAGGACGGAGAGAGGTCTAAGGACTGAACCAGGTCTGAGGACCTGACTGTGAGGTCTGGGGACAGGGATGTGTGGAGCTGTACAGGAGTCTGGGAGAGGTGTGCTGTAGCTGGGTGCGGCGTCCTCCATCCAGGGACTTCAGTGTGAGGGGGGTCTTGGTGGCCCACAGCGGCTCTTGCTGTGGTCGCAGGCCTGCGTCGGGAAGGAAGAGTAGCCTCAGGCTCTGTGATGCATCTTGATGAATATAGATACAACTAGGAGCCCGTAGAGATGCCATTAGCCGACAGATTGACTGTGTGCGCGAACGTGGCTGAATGGGTGCACATGTGTGTTTTTTATGTTTGTCTGTGTGTGTGTGTGTGTGTGTGTGTGTGTGTGTGTGTGTGTGTGTGTGTGTGTGTGTGTGTGTGTGTGTGTGTGTGTGTGTGTGTGTGTGTCTGCGTGCACGTGCGCGTGTGTGTCCATGTAAGGGGTTCCAGGATAGGTTAATTTATTCCTGTTCCTTTTGCAGTGCAGAGATTAGACAGAATGGAACTTATCTCATTCGTCCCTTTAGAGGATTTCTGTAAAGGCAAAGACACTTTAAACAAAACGACTTCACTGAAACAGAATCACTGCAGCGCTTTCCTCGACGGTGACTTTATCTGCAAGTTAGTCTGCAAGTCAACCCTGTGGTCTCTCTAGTTTGTGAGTTGGAACTCTTCTTTTAATTCCTCATTTGTGTAGGTTTAATTCCGTCGCGCATCATTTCGATGACATGCTTGGGGGAATCTCTTCCCCCCTCCTTCATCAGTATCTTGGGGAATACAGTGGGCTTGGACACTTAAATGTAGCTAATAATTGATGTGCTCCTAAAGTCTATACATTTAGACACACCGCTGTCAGATATAAAATGGCCGACCCTGCAGCAGAACCGGCAAACAGACATAAAAACGTTTTTCATCGGCTGGAGTTGTTGTTTATGTCCAAACCTCTCATTTATGAGCTATAAATACCAAAAGGAATATAACAAAGTCTTTCTTCTGCCGCCTGATCCAGCCGATTCCGTCAACATTTTTGGCGCTTTCAAACCAGCTAGCAAGATTGAAGATTGAAGACGGTTTATTGTCATATCAACAACTAAAAAAGTCACAGGCTCCTTCAACAGTGCAATATAAAAGAAAAGTAAAAGTATAAAAGAAACACAAGTAAGAGAGCTAAGGCTAAATAAACAAATACATAAATAAACTACAATTCTTGAATACATGAATCATTAGAATAAAATTAAAACATAATAATAAGTCATATATATTAAGAGCTAAGGTATGAATAGATGCAGCATAAGGTGATATGTAAACAGACATAACCAATCTTAGCGAACGTGGTGTCCAATACGAGGCTAAGTAAGGACAGGGCGCCTCCTGCTTCCTCCGTTACCCCGTCGATATCGTATTGATCTGCGCCGCAGTGTCTAAAGCAATTAGAAACGTGGGAGATTCACGCAAATGTCACCTCGGTTGGCTGTAAATGTAAATCACAACTTGGAGAAACAAACAAACGCACACGCACACACACACACACACAAACATGCACACAAACGCGCACAAACACACGCACACACACACACACACACACACACACACACACACAACACACACACACACACACACACACACCACACACACACACAACACACACACACACACACACACACACACACACACACACACACACACAACACACACAATGTCTGAGAATATAGCTGAGTCAATATTCTGTAACAATTTAAAATGCCAAATGGATGCACACACAAACACAAACAAGCACACACACACACACACACACCCACACCACACACACACACACACACACACACACACACACACACACACACACACACACACACACACACACACACACACACACACACACACACACACAGAAGGCTTGTGCCAGGGTCTGGCTGCTGTGGGAGACCTTTGGGTGAACAGAGAGCGTGTGGACTTATTGAAGGGATGCGCTGCTTTGAAAGTCTGCCGGTTGCAGGTCTTTAAATCAGGTTGTGTGTCTTCATCCTAAAAGCCACTCGCTGGTTCCTTTCGCTCTGTCTCACACCTCTGCTTCCGTTTGCTGCCTGGTCTGCCTCAAATCTATTCACACTTCACCAAGTTCCATGACGTCCAACGAAGTGGATTCACACAGCAGCACTCAACATCTTCCTGTGTCTAACGAGGCCGTGATGCCGCCTGCACCGCACTGGGGCGGCCAATAACCAAACGAGTCACTCAGACTCGTTGTTGTTCAAGTACTTTTTAATTGTGACTCTTGCGCTACGTGCTGTCGTGGCATACAGTCAGGGGGGTACGGACAGCTCCCGCCTCCAACCGAGGGGTTGACTTTGCCCGGGGTTTCCATGGCGATCGCACCGCGGGGAGAGACACCGTTGAGAGGAGTTGGATGATGGAGTTGAACGGCCGTACTTAGCTAAGTGGAGACGGTTCCCCCTCGGAGCTGCCTTCCGGGTGTACGCATTTATGGAGTCTGCGGTGACGCGCTGATGAAAAGCCAAACAGCAACACAGCGAACGCCTACCCGGCCATCGTTAAATCCATCCTCATTACAGATTATTAATTGGCGGATTCCGTGATGGATTGGTCTTCCTTGAATTCTGTCAACCAGCATGTTTTGCAGCCTTCGCTTTTTCTTGAGCTTGATGGATTCTGGTTTATACTGCAGTGTGTGTGTGTGTGTGTGTGTGTGTGTGTGTGTGTGTGTGTGTGTGTGTGTGCGTGTGCGTTTTCTATTTTATGGACACGCATGTCTCAACCTATTATAACACGGTGAGTGCATTGCGTGCGTTTCTTGCCATGGGTGTCTCTGTTGGGAATCGTACCGGCAACCCTGGTACATGGGTTGAGCGAGACCAGGAGGTCCGAAAACCCCCCCCCCCCTCCATAGCCGGAGGTTTCACTGTGGCCCCAGGGCCCCGAGTGCCATTGTTTGATATGTATCCTATTTGTTCATACTCCAATCTTAAAAAGGCAATCATTTATAATTATCACATAATTATTTCTAACACAATAAGAAAGCATTTAGCTTGAATGTATTGAACAGTCTAGGGTTACACGGTGCTGGCTCACACCTGACAGTCACCGATAGCTCAGCGCGTAAAAGCGCATTAAAGGGAACCAATATCACCGCTCTGGGAAAACGGACGAAAAAAAAGAATAATTGGCTTTTCCAGTACGAGAGGCTCGGACACCGCATCCTGTGAGGAAGGTTTCAGCGCGGAGCACCAGTCTAGACCGCCGCTATGACGAGCTGTTACTGAATGGGGGGCTTTTTTGGAACCCCTGTCGTCCTCTTCCTCAGAGGAGCGACGGGGTTTGGCACGTTGAACACAATCAACGATGCAACCACAGGGGAAAAACAGGGGACCGAGACCTGTCCTTATCCAGAGATCCTGCCCGTATACCCGCGTGTGAACACGCGTCTGAGCAGACGAGCCCGAAACAGTGATGTAAACATGGACATTTACGTTCTTCTGAAGCATGTCTGTGGATCCACAGTGCCTTCAGACAACTGCTGCCTTCTGACGACGGACATACGGGCGTCTGACTCCAATTAGAAAACACATGGAGAAGCAACCGCAGAGATTCTGCTAGCATCGCATCGATTCACTCCACAGTATAGGAGTATAACGTATAGCAATTGGGCTTTACGCCGTGGATCGGCTTCCCTCTTAAACCCGAAACATCAGAGTTGTTTGGGTTTTCAAGGAATATTGAACCACAGCATCGACTGACTGAAGTGTGTGCATTGCACAGCCTGTTTGCGTTGCTCCGATTCAGAGCACTTGTGTCAACAAGGCCAAGAGGGAATCCTTGTTTTTGACAGACGCTTCGTATTTGCCGTGGCCTGTTCTGCATTTACGTAGATCCACTGATTACCGTCGGACATCCTCTCAAGCAATTCAGAAAAGACCCTGGAATCTTGACTCATGACTTAGTATAACACAGCTAATTATCGCAGTTAAACTGTCATACTCAACAATTAAATCAAATTAAATTTTATTTACAGCCCATCACCATTACAGTCTCACAGTTCTAAAACAGTTATACAGAGTATTGCACAGTTATGCAACAGCTATACAGTTATACCCAGTATAACACAGGTATATATCAGTTATACAGTAGTACTCACTATAACACAGTTATACAAAATCAACGTAATAATCATCGTATTTGTGTGCAGCCGCCAGTGGAACCTTAATCCAGGGAGACAGGGGAGGTAGTACCACGTCTAGCACAGTCAATTAAAGCCCTTCATTAATTGATAACTCCGCCCGCACCGGCCCGTAACGCTGTTGACACCGCGCGGTTCATAAGCAGGAGGACATCCTTACCCTCTCTGATGATCAACGGAGCCCAACCTGAAGAAAGACCCCAGGGTGGTCCTGCCAGGCAGACCGGTCGGCCAGCTGGAGGGTGGGGGGGGGCTGGGGGTTGATGAGGCTTCTGCCTCGCTGCCTGTCTCACTGCAGTATCCATGAGTGGCTGGCGAATACATTACGGGCGCCGTGGGACCGCATCCAGACAAACGGTTTCCCAGCTGACGGCTGGCCTTCCCCGTGATCAGGCGGTTCTACGGAAGGCGTTTGGGGGGTTCGGTCGAAGTCCGACGGTTTAAGTTGCGTTTTTTTTCGTTTTTCTTTTTGTTGCAGAGCGTTGATGAAAAACTTACTGTAATCTTGCAACGTTTTCTATATTTAATATCCCAGCGCTATCCCAGGAAGTCGACTCTCACACCCCGGCCAATGGCCTTGACCAGGTCCCTTGGGAGCCGGACAAACAGGCTGAGGAATACCTTGTACCCCCAATTCATCTACTGAACCCCAGACACCCCCATTTAAAAAAAAAAAAGAAAAGAAAAAAGAAAGACACTTTTATATCTGCATATTTGTTGTGCCTATTGCTGTTGTTTGTGATTGCATTTTGCTTTTTGCACTGCTTTATTTTGCACTGTGGGTAGAGCCCTCACCACCACGTGGTAATGACTGAGTCTAGAGACGGGCATGAGGGTGCGTGTGGAGGCAGGAGGAGGACGACACTCGACAGTGTCTTTGGATCAGCCCCCAGCTCGGAGGTGGAGGAAGGTGGTGTGTGTAAGGCAGAGCTCTGATGTCCCCCCCCCCCCCTGAACAGGGGATGGCCATCTGGTCCGGTGCTTTCATCAGGGTCTGTTCAGATGGTCGAGGGATGATCGAGGTCCATCGGCAGCGCTCTGCGTTTCAATAAGATAATGTCCGCAGCAGCGGTTTGAGGCTCAAGTTGAGGGGGTTCGTATGATTAGGGGTTGGAGGATGTTTTGTAATGGCCCTGTCTACCCCGGCTATTACCCACGATGCTAATGTATGCACTCAGGGTGTGTTGTGAGACTGTTGGACGTAAGCTGTCCACCGGGTGGCACTTATTTGAAAAATAACAAAACGGTCACTTTATTTGACGTGACAATGGAGCAATGACAACCCCATTGAAAGAAAAATAGAAACGCTTTTTTTAGGACCGGCCTCTAGCGGTATTTACCAGCTCCTATAAATACGCTGCAGACGACGAAGAGTCTCCAAGGGAAGGAATCAGAGTCCCAAGTCCTGTGTCGAAATATAATAAAGAATAAACCCTATACCACACAAGCCCAGTGCTTAATTATAATGAGACGTCTCTCATTACAATGAATGTAACGTCAATTACACTTGATTAAGTCTCAGGGGTGATCGAGTGGAATCGAGTCCTTTGCGCAACAACAATAATGGCGGGGGTAAAGAAGGGGCGGGGCCAGCCACAGAGTCGCCCCGCCCACCCCTCAACGCCCTCCCCTCACCGCGCCGGTCTGGGGTCGGCGTTATCCTGGGCGTCCAGGTCCAGGGTGCGACCGCCTTAGGTGGGGCTCTGATTTGTGGCGGCCAGCAGGGGGGGGCGCCAGAGCGAGGAGAGAGGGGACGTAGGCCGGGATAGCGGGATCATATCAGGAGGAGAAGCCGAGCTCCTGTCGCCCGGTGTTCCCTGTTGATAATAAAACCAGACCCTGACCCCTGCCTTCATCCTGGAATAGGGCCATCTCCCCCCCCCCCCCAACTGTGCCATTTAGATTCGGGGGACAGGGGGGGGGACAGGCTGTGATGGCAGTGGTCACCTTCAAAGCACCGGCCTCCTCGGTGAGCTCAGCCACCGCATCTCACTCAGAACAATGATAGGCTGGTATCTGTGGACCCGGTGTCTCCTCGGGACCTTTTCCTCTGTTCCTTATCCCAACCTCTCCCTCACCCCGCCGCACACGCCAGTCGCTCCTCTCTCGACCGTCCAGCCGGTCTCTCCCTGTCTCTCCCCTCTCCTCTCTCTCCATCTCCCTCTTCCCAAACCTAAACCGTCTCTCTCTCTCCATCTCTCTCTTCCCAAACCTAAACCGTCTCTCTCTCTCTCTCTCTCTCTCTCTCTCTCTCTCTCTCTCTCTCTCTCTCTCTCTCTCTCCTCTCTCTCTCTCTCTCTCTCTCTCTCTCTCTCTCTCTCTCTCTCTCTCTCTCTCTCTCTCTCTGCGGCCCTGCAGGGCTTCTTTCAGGCTGATGTAATTCACGCGATCTCCTCTCCTTGCCAGCGAGAGAGACAGAGCGAGAGAGGGAGATGGAGGGAGAGAGAGAGAGAGAGACAGAGCGAGCCAGGGCGAGAGAGGGAGATGGAGGGAGAGAGAGAGAGCGAGTGAGAGAGAGAGAGAGAGGGGGGGAGAGAGAGCGAGCCTGCGCCGGTCCCATGGGACACTACAATCTCCACGACTCACTGCTTCTCTTACTGAGACAGCCTCGCTGTCTTTCTCTACCTTCTCTCTCTCTCTCTGTCTCTCTCTCTCCCGCCCGCACACAAAATCTCTCCCTCGCTTTCTCGCACCCACAACCTCCCTCTCTCTCTCCCTTTCCCTCTCTCACCCTCCCTCACCCACAACCTCTCTCCTTCGCTCTGTCTGGCCCACTACCTCTGCTTCTCTCTCTCTTTCTCGCTCTTTTTCTCTCCCTCGCTCTCTCATACCCACAACCTCTCTCTCTCTCTCCTTTCCCCCCCTCACTCTTCCTCACCCACAATCTCTCTCTCTCTCTCTCTCTCTCTCTCTCTCTCTCTCTCTCTCTCTCTCCCTCTCCCTCATCCTCACTCTCTCTCTCTCTCTCTCTCTCTCTCTCTCTCTCTCCCTCTCTACCTCCCTCACCCACAGCCTCACTCTCTCTCTCCTTTTCCCTCTCTCACTCTTCCTCACCCACAATCTCTCTCTCTCTCTCTCTCTCTCTCTCTCTCTCTCTCTCTCTCTCTCTCTCTCTCTCTCTCTCTCTCTCTCTCTCTCTCCCTCTCTCCCTCTCTCCCTCCCTCACCCACAGCCTCACTCTCTCTCTCCCTCCCTCTCCGTCTCTGCCTGCCTTCCTGCGTCGCATCGGCCACCGATTTGGAAATGCAAATGAGTGGAAGCCCGAAATAATCAGGTGGATAACAAAAGGAAGACACAACAGCACTGTGTGTCTTCTTCGTCAGCGGTCAAGTGTGCCATCAGGTGTTTATTAGACTAAGAGGGGCGCTTCAGGCCGGGCTCCTGAATCCCTAATGCACAGAAGTGGGAAGTAAATAAAACAGAACTAACAGACGGAAGTTTCCCCTGGGGAACGACTTCCTCCCTCGACGTTCCTAATCCGTTGGTCGTACATTATGTCCTGTGTGTCCGCATTGTTAACACAACACAACGTCGGGGTTGTGTTGTGTTGCTCAGCGCTCTGCCCGTGTGTGTGTGTTTCCCCGTGCAGGACCGCGAGCCATTTCTATGACAACCGAGAAGCCCTCGACGGGGGAGATGAAGAGTGCGATGGAGGGTGACGCCAGAAGAGCCAATCAGGTGAGAGCACTGCGGAACCGGCGGCCGCTGTAAATCAGGTCTCCCAAGCCCCTCCATCACTCAGATAAGGGCGGGGGCGGGGGGCGGGTGGTGCTGTTTGATATGCATGGAGAACGCTCCCACTCACAGCTAGGTCAGAGCCGTAGCATCTCAGCATCTCCAGGCGACGCACACGCACACATCCGTCCGTGATGTAAATAGTAATAATAATAATATGATACATCAAATTGATACAGGGCTTTTCCCAATGCTCGAAGACGCTTCACAGCAGCAGCTAACCACCAAAACAAAAGCAAACAAACAAAACAGAAAGTTTGAAGGTTAAAAGCAAGTGTGAGGCTGTTTTGAGTCCGTTGAGCTAGTCCTGGATGATGGCGATAAGGAGGGAGGGGGGCGGGGGGAGTGTCATGGGGGCTCACGCTGATGATGTCATCCCAAAGGGCTCGGAGGACTACGGGGACCTGGACGACAGCTCCGACCAGACCCCCAGCAAGGCCTCCAAGTCGCCCCAGAAGAGCTCCTCCAAGAGGCCCAAGACGGTCCCGGTGAAGGTCAACCTGCTGGACGGCTCGCAGTACGAGACGGGCGTGGAGGTACGCCCCGTCACCTTACTACATTTATACAGCGCTTTACAAAATCGTCCAACATTCTCACACCGACGGCGGTGTCGGCCACCCAGGGCGACAGCCCGCTCGTCGGGAGCAGGTGAGGTGAGGCGTCTCGCTGCGGGACACCTCGACACTCGGAGCCGGGGATCGAACTAGCGACCTCGCGGTTACCAGCCAGACCCGCTCTACCTCCTGAGCTACTGCTGCCTTACGTTCAAGGCGAGGGCGTTTGGCAGACGCTTTTATCCAAAGAGACTTACAAAGTGCATTTGTCTGGAGAAAGAGGAACAACAATACATCTCTGTTGGTACAGTCAGGAGGTTCATAGAGACAAGTGCCAAGCGCTGACTGTCCCCAGGCTAACCCATTCCCCGTAAACAACACAGATAGCGAGGATAAGATGCTACACAATGATAAATACTAAGTGCCAGGACATACAAACGGATACAATAAGTACGTAAGAGGGGTGTGGGGGTGTGAGATGGGAGGCTAAGGGGGGGAGGCTATGCAGAGTCGGTCACGTGACATTGGTCCCAGATGCGAGGAAACCAACGGTTAACTCACTCAATCGCTCAGAAAGCAGAGCTTATCATTTTGTTATGTGGAGCAAACATGGCACTTTCTGTTTGGACAGCCTCATTGTTAGATCACTACAGTGGGGTTTAATTCATTTTCTGTTGGTAGTTAATTTGAATAAACAAACCCGGCCTTCATTACTTTTGAATAACACTTCTTAATTATCAATACGATATTAATGAATCAGGGAAAAAACAGAATAGGCCAATTCGTCTGTTAGCTGGCTCTTTTTCAAGGGCTGCCAAAAGCAAGAGCCCACTGCTAGATCACTGGCATGGGGAATGCATGTGTCAGCTCAGCAAGGGGGCGGCTCTGATACAGGAAAAAGGAAAATCCATTCCTGGAAAACGTTTTCCCCGCTCGGGAATGATGCGAGGGTTTGACTTGGAACAGCGCCTGACTCAGCAGGACTGCTCTGTCTCTGCGCGCTAACGTGTTCCCACTCTAATGCGCTAACGTGCTAACACGCTATTGGCTACCACGCTAATGTTCTAATGTGCTACCACGCTAATGTGTTACCACGCAAACGTTATTACTAACGTTAACATGCTAATGTTATTACCAATGTTAGCTCTTTTCGGTGTGGGTGCTAATGCGCTGACGTTCTACCACGCTAATGTGCTATCACGCTAACTTCCTAGCATGCTAACATGCTAACATTGCTAACTTTGGTGGTGGTGATGGGGAGCTGGGGGAGGAGAAGGGGGCAATGAGGGGGGGGGTGAGGGTGGGAGGAAGGGTAGACCGAGCTGAGGTGACGCAGCGGGGGGGGGGCGGGGGGCGGAGCCGTTGCAGTGTTTCCAGAAATCAAAACAATTTGCTGTCCAACGACTTCCATTCGAGATCAGCCTACGACCTACGACCTGTGACCCCTCCCCCCCCCCTCCCTTTGGATCGATGACACTCTTCCCGACCAAAGATGGACGCTCATTTCCTCTGGAGCAGGGCGCCATAAGGCCGGGGGCGGGGCCATAAGGCCAGGGGCGGGGCCATAAGGCAGGGGGCGGGGCCTGCGGTGGCTGCTGAGTGCTTCCTCTCTGGCTGGGCCTAGGAGGGAACCGCAACCGGGTCATGGACACCCCCTTCAGCACTCTGGCGGCTGCGGGCCGTGCCGATTGCCCCCCCCCAACCCCCATGCCCCAGGCCACCACTTTACTCCATCCAGCCTTCATCACCAGCCTCCTCTTTTTCATGGCTTACCGCCAATCTGGCAACCCCCCGGCTGAAACGTGCCTGGGCAAGCGGGGGGGACGGACGGAGCCTTGGGCATAAACATAAACCTAGCCGCGCACGTATTTCCTCGTGCACGTCAACAGGCACACACACGCAGGCATAGCTCCCCCCCCCCCCCCCCCCCCCCCCCCCCCCCCGGGGGCGTGACCTCAGAGGCATCGACCGGTTTAATGGCTAATCCATACAGTCGACGGACGGCCTGCAATGAAGGGAGGAAGGGTGCAAGGAAGGATGGAAGGGAGTGGTGGCGAAGGCGAGGGAGCACAAGAAGGAATCCACCCTGCTTTTGTAGGTGTGTTTCGTTAACACGATACACCACACGGGTGTGTCTTTAAATAGATGATTTCTGATATTAACTGGGCTCTTCACGTTGCAGTGAATTCTTTTGGACGTTTTTACTGTCTATCTATCCCTGTTCTGTGGAATTTATGGACATCGATGGAGGATGGTGCATTAATATGGCCCTGTCTCTAACCTCAAGCATTAACGTTTATGGGAAAACTTTACAACAGGGCACACACACACACTCACACACACACACACACGCACACACACACACACACACACACACACACACACACACACACACCCACACACACACACCCAGACTCACACTCACACTCGCAGATGCAAACCACCTTGCAGTCCTATCAGATGGATACCAGCGCACACACACAACCTTAACACAACATAGACCGATACAAGCACAACAACTTGCCTCCAACCTAATCCTGAAGGCTGCTCTGTTCCCCCTCGTTCTCGACACGACGACGGAGGCGTTGGAACATACTGTATGTGTTCAGCTGATCTTACGTCAAACATCTGGCCTCGTTCGGGCTCTCTGTGATCTGCTCAGGCCTGATGCGGGCTGGCTGGCTGCTGTGGATCACAATGCTGTCTTCGTTATGAATAACATGTGTCATGCCCACGTGCACGACACATGTCTTCACTTTACGTTTCCTTCTGATTTATGTAAATCCTTGTCAATCGATAGAGATTATTGTGATTAACGCGACCCGACGGTGCCTGACTCCCCTATGTCCAACGCCTTTGAGACAAGGCGTTTGTGACCGACGTCAGAGTGCTCGTTCATCCAGGGCCTTGTTGTTCCCACATCGTCACTGCTTGAACTCCGTCTGATGCCTCCCCCTCCCGTCTCTCCGGAGTGGCAATCATTCCTGCAGCTCCTGTCTGCTGTCGGACTGACCGACCGCCGTCGGCACAGTACTCACCCTGATTGATTGCGTTAAGCTTAATTGATGATTGGAGCCCCCCGGGAGCGATCGCCTTTGTTTGGAGAAAACCGCTCCTTTGGCTTCCACGTCTGCGGCGGCCTCGCTCTGCAGTGGCGGATTTTTTTTTCTGTTCCTTCCGCTGTCGTCTCCGTGAAGCGTAGCCCGGGGGTCCGTCCATCAGGCCGCTGCGCCAGGTGGTTGCTACTAGTGTTGCCTGAGCATGGCTCATCGTTCACAGTGATCCATTTGAATGAGAAGAGGCTGTCAGTCGGATTCTACTTACACACACACACACATACGCACACACGCAACGGTTCAAGTAGGAACGTGTGCATTGTTCGGTTCGTTCGGTATCGTCTCCCGCTGTGATTACGGTATTCAGCCTTGGATGAATTGAATGTTATTATAGATATGTATGTATTAGGGTACAACAATGTAATAGGAGCGCTGTGACGCAACATTTTAGAATAGGGCTGTAGTGACAAAGACATTACAATTCTGAAACGGTGTAATTGGTTCCAGCTTTTAAAGTGTAGTATATAAAGTACTCAAAAGTGGGGTAAGATGGGATAATGGGGATTTATAGGAGTTTATATGAGTTCACATGAGTTAATGATATATAGGTTATCAGACCAGGTGATACAATACAAGGTAATGCGAGTTTATGTGAGATAATGTGAGCTGCTGTGTGGTAACGAGGGGTAACGTTTGATCCTGTGAGATATTGTGAATCCAGACTGGAGGAAAGGTCCGCTTTGGGGGGTTAAGCTAGCTAAGATAGATGCTAGCTCAATCTGGCTGTTGAGCCTGCAGCTCTTGGCGGGGTGCTAACGTGATTGGAGCCAACTGGGTCCCACAACTCACGGTCATGAACACGGCCCCCAACAATCTGGTGTCAAGCCTGGGGGGGCGGGGGGGAACCTACAGTACCTCCATTGTTGGTGCGTTCCACTTTCTCGGGACCCAAAAGACGAATCTATCGCAGCATCATGGGACGAACCCTCGACACTGCCGGGCACACGATCCTTTTAGATTCTGGCGCTGCTGGTTCCGGTGCAGTGTGTGGTCCAACCGCCTCCGACCGGATCGCGACCCATTTCGAGCCCCGAACCCCATGGGTTAAAGCCCAAAGTGGGTGGATGTCACGTCATAGTAGTGCGGCCCAGGAAGGAACACAATCGTGTTGTTTTTAACGGCGTGAAAATGCGCAGCATTGGCGATCCTGGGCTTCTATATTTATCAGAAGAACTCAAGGGTCTGTGTGACCCAGGAAGTGAGGCAAAGTCGTCCCACTCAGCTGTAAGCTCTGGACCTCAGCGGGAGCGCCATGATGTTCATCCAGCTAGGCGGTGTTGATCTGGTGCACCGGGGATCGTCCACCAATCTCAAATACCACCAATACACCAACGGCTCCGAGCCTGTCCTTAACGGAAACGTCCCGCGCTTTGGGCTTAAGAGACGCTGCTCTAAGACACGCCGGAAGTTCTCTTTTGAAAAAGAGCAGCCCTCCACTCCCAGCGGAGGCGTGTCTGTCTGTTAATCAGCCTTTTGACCCGGGCCGCGGCGGGCGACAGCCTGGCCCCGGCACAACGCGCAGGCAGCTCTGATGAAAGGAAGGGGGTCGGCCGTGTTTACCCATTACTGCGTTAGCCTTTCAGAACGTTACCGGGGCTCCGACGAACCCACGGAGCGTCTGTCAGAAAGAGCTGAACAAAGCAGCCAACAGGGAGGGAGGGAGAGGGAGGAGGAGGAGAGAGGAGGAGAAAGGAGAGAGAGAGGGAGAGGAGGAGGAGGAGAGAGGAGGAGGAGGAGAGAGGAGGAGAAAGGAGAGAGAGAGGGAGAGGAGGAGGAGAGAGGGAGAGGGAGGAGAGAGGAGAGAGGGAGAGGAGGGCAGGACGAGGAGCAGAGGAGGAGGAGGAGGCAGAGAGGAGGCAGGAGAGAGGAGGAGGTAGAGGAGGGAGAAGGAGAGGAGGAGGAGGAGGGGCCGAGAGGGAGAGGGAGAGAGGGAGAGCGAAGGAGGAGAGAGAGAGGTATGGTATATATGTGTAGGAGGGAGGAGGAGGAGGATGGAGGAGGAGGAGGCAGCAGGCGGAGGAGGGGAAGGAGAGGAGAAAGGACAGAAGAGAGAGAGAGAGAAGGGAGAGAAGAGAGAAGTAGAGCAGAGAGCAGAGAGAGAGAGAAGAGAGAGAGAGCAGAGAAGAGTATATGAGACATGAAGAGCACAGAGGAGACAGACAGACCCTATTACTCTCTGCATTTCCCGATGGGTAACAGCTTGGCTTGGTCGGGATGTGGTCAACCACAAGGAGCCATGGCCTTTCCCTTGGAGATGAGCGTGCCGTGGTTTCTTCTCCCTGGCCACCATGTGGCTGTTGTGCAGTGTGTGGTGTATGTTGCACGTTTGATGTGTTGATGGTGGTGTGGTGTGTGTGGGTGTGCTGTGATGTGTGGTGTGTGTCGTGTGTTGTGTGTGTGTTGGTGTGTGTTGTAATGTGTTGGGTGTGTGTGAGTGTGTGTGTGTGTGCGCCAGGGCCACAGTAACAGCCCCCAGAGCCCCCGTATCTGAGTGCTCGCGGCGAGACTGGATCACAGTGTGGTCTGGTTAATAACAGCTCGGGCTGTGGAAATGCTGCGTCGTGAAACCGTCCTGCTAACAGAGATGGCTTAACCAACTCAGCCGTGGGCCGGATGCACCCATCGGCTGACTGGATTAGGATTTCATGGTGTTACATATGTCTGATATTTGGATACGCAAACATATTAAAGTAGAAAGTATACAATATTCCTTTTCAACAGTAGTTTACAAAATGATATAAAGTAGATAAATGTCATATGTGTGGGAGAGGGAACAAGATGATTGGTTCATACAGACCAGTGTGTGGTGGTGCTGGTGTTTGTTGTGTGATGATGTGTGTGTGTGTCTGTATAGTGTGTGTCGGTGTTGCGCAGATGCGTAGTGCGCGCGTCGCGGCGATGTCTATCTGCCTCCGTGCGTTCGCTGTGCCTGCTGCGCGTCCGCCGCGTGTGTGTGTCGGCGTGAGTTGTCAGACAGCACGCTTTGCCAGGGCCCAGATGCTGCTGCCTGGTGTGTGGGTCATCTGAACCTTCCTGGATGCGGGACTACTGTCGGCCGATGTACAGGACACCCAGACATACACCAAAGGTACCACGCACAATCACACTGATACGACACACACATCCGCACACCTCACACCAACTCACACACGACACACAACAGCGCCGTGCGCACGGCACCACACGACATGCCGTGCGTGTCATTTTGCGAGGTAACATGTTTAATTTCATGTTAATTTCTTGCTAGGAAGCTGGGAAGTAAATTAAACTTCAACTTGGTTGAGCATGTCATTTCGATACTTCCAAGTCACAATAGTGAATCTAGTCTGCTATCCATTTCCTTCGCGGTACTTCGACTAATTAACACTTTAAATGCCGCCCCCTCAATTTTGCGGCCCCCTACTGGCCCCCCCAAAAGATTGCCCCCCCCTAAAGTAAAGCCCTTTGGCCCCAAATTCCAATAAAAATGGGGGTTTGAAAACAACAATTTTGGGGGGGGAAAAAAAAAAAAAAACAGAGAGATTATCCATCCCATAAGACATTCAGACTCCCCCCGGAATATCAATGTCTCGCGAGCTCCCCGGAAACGTAAAACTCTGGCCTTCCAGCTGCAAGCCATCCCCTGGACTTTTCTTGCGTTGGCCCCTACGACTCCCCTTTCAGAGATACTCTCAAAATTACAAAGCTACCCGTTAAGTCAGTTAGCTGCAATAGTCCTCCGCCTATCACCCTAAGATACAGGCCCAGCAATAAACCCGGCGCCTGCGCTTCCTAAACAGAGGCAGCCGCCTCTCCTATGCCTGTAACCTTTTCACGAGGACTGGGCGGGAGAATGAAGCTGTCTTTAAATGCAGGAGAGGCTGCATGCACTGAACGAGGCTAGCGATAGCGGGCGAGAGAGGGAGCCGGCGGTGGAGGGCGCAGGCTCCACAAGGAGCCTGAGATAGCAGGGGAACGTCCTGCATCTCAGCCCGGGATAATGAGGCTCTTCCTATAGAAGGGGACACGACCCCTCTGGCCACCTGTCCACTGTGAATCCACTTGGCTCTGGAGTGGAGCCTTCGTGTGTGTGTGTGTGTGTGTGTTGTTGTGTGTTGTGTGTGTGTGTGTGGTGTGTGTGTGTGTGGTGTGTGTGTGTGTGTGTGTGTGTGGTGTGTGTGTGGGAGGGGGGGGGGCTGAGATGAGGGGGCAGGACTGCAGGCACGTGTGGGAAAGGAGTGTTGGGGATGGCTGGACTCAGTTGTGTGCTTTGCTCTTTCTCCTGGGTCAGAACTGGCTGGATCCCTCCAAGGAGATTAAGAAACAACTCCGGGGTGAGTGGTGCAGTGATGCGCTCGCGTGCATCACACCACACACACACAAACACACACCACACACACACCGACACACCCAGCACTAACACACACACACACACACACACACACACACACACACACACACACACTACACACACCACACGAGAGACACACACACACACGAGCCCACGCATAGATTCACCAAAAACACAGTCCCTGCTTGCACACAATCCACACCCGACAGACAAACAGGCATAAATCACACAAAGACAGCCCCACACCATAGTATATTTATGCACTCACTCACGCACCGCAGGCAACAACACAAATAGACACACACACCACACCCACACCACACACACACACACCCACACACA
>OLKM01000663.1:0-15000 GCA_900291075.1 Melanogrammus aeglefinus
GACCTTAAAGCTGGTGTACAGCTTATTAGGCCATTAAGGGGCATTCGGACACTTCCTTACGCACCCTCAGACAGACGGCGTCGTGGAGCACTATAATTCAGACATTAAGGGCCATGTTGAGGAGAGAGTTGTGGCAGTCAAAAGGGAAGGACTGGGACCACTGGCTGCCCTACCTTGCTCTTTGCCTACCGGGGTTCTAGGGCCTCCACTGGCTTCTCACCGTTTGAACTGCTCTATGGCCGACAGGTGAGGGGCCCGTTGGATGTGCTGAGAGAGGCCTGGGTGGGACCTGGGACGCCTATGACCCAGAGCCTGGTAGCTCACGTCTTCGAAATGAGGAACAAGATGGAGGAGATGACTGAGCTAGTGCGGTCCAACATGGAGCAAGCCCAGTCACAACAAAAGACCTGGTATGACAAGTCTGCCAGGCAGAGGATCCTCCAACCGGGCCAGAAAGTTCTGCTTCTCTTGCCCACCTCGGAGAACAAGCTGCTTGCTAGGTGGCAAGGGCCTTAGAGTGGGTGCGGAAAATGGGTCCGGTGACCTAGCGAGATTGACCTCCCCTGGCACGACGACCCGGGCAGACCTTTTCATGTCAACCTTCTGAGGAGTGGCATGAGAGGCTAACGGAACTCCAGCTCAGGTGCAGGCTGTGGGCGGAGGAGGTGAGAAGTACCGTGGCCATATATTCTAGGCCGGGGTGTGATTCGGCCCACAAAAGGGCAAAAGGTCAGCAGCGTACAGAATGCCAACGCCCCAAGACTCAGAAGGAACGTGGGTCGTTCCTGGTCTGTGTGGCTGGTACCGCCGGTTGTGCAAGAATAAGCATCATTATAAAAGCATAAGTATCATTCTAAAAAAGAAAAAAAGAAAATTGCCAACTAGTTTTTTTTTCTTTTTAACCCTGAGCAAGTTTCAATTCTAAAAGCTTTCGTTTTATGCTGGCCGGTGAAAAGGGTACTCAGCTGAAAAAATATCTTCAGGGGTACACTTGTATCATAAGTTTAAGAAGTTTGGCTTAGAATGAATGACGGAACTTTCTGTACTTTACTGTACCTTTCTCTTTTAACCACACACCTACCACAAAGCTTGTCTATGTATTAACGTAGATAAGAAGGACTTAGTTTAAGCTTGCTTCATAACTTCACAAGCCACATGGTCAAAGTTACTATGCACTGACACACAACGTCGCTTATCCACACAGACATTAATAAAAAAACTAAGAAATGAAAAACACGACGCTTGGACAACAAAAGCTCTGACAGGATCAAAGGAGAACTCGCTGGGAACTGTTACTCACCGAACACAGTTGTTCCTGTCCAAACCTCATTGTGTGATGATCAGGGGTCCGATTTGTACACAGGTGAGACCAATAATTTGCTGATTGGATTTCAATACCCAAACGTGGGCAGGTCTCGAGTGGCCAGGTGTTGCATTACACCCACCTCATATATCAACTCAAAGACCTGTAAGGTCAGACAATAGAAACGTATACCTATGCCTAAGGCGCCGCAAGGACTGCCTTGATCCTTGCTCTGATACGTTAAGGTTGTCAAAATCTTGGAGAGGGTAAGACCGGCCTGGAAACAAATACAAGTAAACATGGTTTACTTTTGTGTTATTTCCTTGGTAAACAGCACTATACCGATTACATCTGTAGGCTGATTTTAATTCATCTTTTTATTATATATTAGATAATATAATGTATTTTTCGATGAAATAAACCCTTGATTCCACACACACACACACACACACACACACACACACACACACACACACACACACACACACACACACACACACACACACACACACACACACACACACTACCTTCCCGCCCATGTTGCGTTTTAACCATGGTTTTTGTTCGACAACAAATTCACAATCTCGAATGAATTGTGCAGCAGGAGCAACAAGGAGGTGCAATCAACACGCGCACACACAAAAAAAACAACCACTCACCCACTCACTAACCTACTCACTCACTCACACACTCAACGACTCACTTCCTCACTCAATCACGCTCACTCACACACACAGTGAGCGATTGTGAGCTTGCGATAAAGCAAGAAAAAAAAGAAGGAAATCTCAATTTGATTTTGTGATGCCTCATTCTTTATCTGGCCCTGCTCATCCCGTCGTCTCAAGGCAGTGTAGCCGAGCACTGATAAAAAGATGAAAAAACCAAAAGAAAAAAGTGAGGATGTCAAGGCATTGGTAGCAGAGCGCTGATAAAGAAAGACACTGAAACGTAAAAAAACAACAACGTGAGAACCTCAAGGCATTTTAGGCGGGTGCCGTTAAAAAAAAAAAGACGAAAAAATACAAACAAGCGAAAAGTGAAATTCTCGAGGTATTGTTGCCGAGGACTGAAAAAAAAGGAGTGAAAGTTGGGAATGGCAGGAAGAATAGTGTTGATGGAACAGAGAATGGTGAAGTGGGTCTATGTGTGTGATTTGAGAGGAAGGGGGGCTTGTTTACTTATCCCCTGGCATGTTTCAGTGGTCTTGATAATGCACTAACGATGGACGTCAACACACCATGGGTTATTTCCAGAAACGGGCGCTTCATGACGGCATGAATACAAGATGTCACCGGATGCCTTTGGGATGAAAATCCACATGAATGGTTTCCATTTGGCCTACGTGGAAATCCTTTCTTTCCATCTCTGCCGAATGCAAACCATTCATTTGGATTTCCGATTTTTATTTCATGGCTTTGTCATATTCAGATCCTTTTGCTATACAGGTTCGCAATGGTTATGTTTTTATGGTGTGGTTGGTTGTGTGCGTGTGTGCCGTGTGTGTGTGTGTGTGTGTGTGCGATCCCCATCGACGCTCTAAGGCGAAGGCGTAACATCTAACTCATTCTTTTTCTTCATCTCCTGAACAAGGTCAGGGCTCCTTAAATATACTAGAACTCTTTTATTTTTTCTCTCAAAAATGCAATTAGGTTAGCTTTGGCTATCTCACAGAAAGTGTCCTAATATGAACCCACATAGGCCTTTAGCTGAGGGGAATACCAAGAATGGGTCTCCGAAAAAAAAAACGCAGATCTGGCAGTATAAATAGGCTTGCATAGTGAAAGTGGTAGAAAGCCATCTTTTTTCGGGGAGGGAATAGGATCATATGTTCCAACTCAACACTTGTTTTCTCGCTGATGGTTCCACAGGGCGAGGACGCTATACATTATTAGCATTATTAGCACATTTTGTCACAAAGTCAATGCTATTAGCCGCGGGGCGAGGCTATGAGCTAATAGCTGTCTGCCGCGCTGTGCGAGCAACCCTGAGCTGGGTGACTCAGCAGACGAACATACATACGCACAGGAACACACAGTCCAGGATTCAAGGTCTGTCTGCGGAACCCAAGTGTCTATCAAAGACGCATCGACTCGTATTTTAATCTCCAACAGCTACATTGACATAACTAGTAGATTGACTTTATACAGCACTTTTCTAACCAGTGGTCTCTCAAAGCGCTTTACGATATTGCCTAACATTCGGTGTCAGCCGTGCACGGCAACTCCCAGCTGTTCAGCGGATCAGTCAGGGTGAGGCGTCTCGCTCAGGTGCACCTCAACACTCTATGGGGAGCCGGGGTTCGAACTAGCGACCTTCCGGTTACCGACCAACGCGCTCTACCTCCTGATCCACATGTCACAAAAAAAACAGTTGCTGCACCTGTGTGATTGGTTGTTAAAAAAAAGGCAATTTGTTCGCGGTCTGTTGGAAAAAACACCTGAATTAAACGATTCTATAGCGACGGTGGAATCTCCCTAAAGGTTTAGGCTGTTGGTTGATGGAGTTGTTGAGTGTGAACCGAACGGGTCTTGCTTGGCACAGTACAGCGCCCACAGCCGATGCAAAGATCAAAGTCTAAAGGCCTACGTGTTTCTGAAGGGCCTGTACTTTTCCGTCTGCACTCGAGGAAGAAGCTTGCGCTACAGTTGGCTAGCGTCGAACGATTACCAACTGGGCGAGATAATCCTCACTTGATTTCATTTGTGTAACTCGGTTTTGCGGTGCGACGGAAGAGGAGGATGCTGTAATGCGATATACAAGGCATGTAACGTGAGGAAATAAATAAATAACGTTAATTAACTGCGCTGTGACTAGTGTTGTTGTTGTTTTTTCTCTCTCTTCTTCTCCGTCTTTTTTAGAGTGAAAAAAATAAAGCACCTCATTAAAGGTCCTCTCTCTCTCCCTCTCTCCCTCTCTCTCTCTCTCTCTCTCTCCCTCCCTCACTGAGTGGTCTCTCTCTCCCTCGCTCGCTCTCCATCCAGATTTTATGAAGCTTTTGGTAATTCCTGTTTCTATGGCAACCTGAGTCAAGTGATTCCACCGATGTCGGGGGAATAAAAAAAAATAGATAAAAAATAAAAAAATAAAACAGACAGAATGACACCAGAGGCTGAAGTGTCTGAACATGGAGGCAATTGAAATACGCTATTAATGTTTGTCATTATACAATATTGTATATAAATAGAGGTATGGAGAGAGAGAGAGAGGGAGAGAGAGAGAGAGAGTGAGAGAGCGAGGTATGGTTTTAAATAGGTGAGAATGAGAGAGAGAGAGAGAGAGAGAGAGAGAGAGAGAGAGAGAGAGAGAGAGAGAGAGAGAGAGAGAGAGAGAGAGAGAGAGAGAGAGAGAGAGAGAGAGAGGTTTGTTTTATACACCTCAAGTCATTTTGCGTAAAAAAGCCGATAAACGCGCTTGTGAAGCCATCGTGTCGTGGATGGCACTCCGGGGCCTCTCCCCACGTCCCCAGGGGTCTCCGGTCCCCTCCTCCACGATAATTACTCACTTAAAGACAAATCAATTAACGAGTCAATCAATCCTACCGCCCCTCGCCCCCCCCGTCCACCACCCCCTGCCCCCGGCTCCTCCCCTGTCAATCTACTCCTCCGCGATCTCTCTCCCCCTCTCCCCCTCCCTCTCTCTCCCCCTCCCTCTCTCTCTGTTTCCCTCTCTCCCCTCTCTCTGTTTCCCTCTCTCCCCCTCTCTCTGTTTCCCTCTCTCCCCCTCTCTCTGTTTCCCCTCTCTCTCTCTCTCTCTCTCTCTCTCTCTCTCTCTCTCTCTCTCTCTCTCTCTCTCTCTCTCTCTCTCTCTCTCTCTCTCTCTCTCTCTCTCTCTCTCTCTCTCTCTCTCTCTCTCTCTCTCTCTCTCTCCAAGCCCGATCGCCCACAGCAGCGGGAGCAACTGTTTTTATTATCCATAATTCGTCTTCCAGGTTCATTTTGCCATCCATGAGCAGCAAAAAAAAAAACAACATAATCCTACGTCTGTGATGATTAGACGTGTGACTCACATTCACACTCATTCACGACGTTGGAGCGGTTTAAAAAAAGGCAAAAAAAAAACCACTCATGGACTCTTGATAGCGAAAGGAGCGGGTAAGTGTGATGGAGGTGGAGCCTTTGTTTTGCAGGCTTAACGGGATATTGTCAGTTTATATGAGGTGGGGGAATTAGGAGGGGGATGTACCCATCAGAGTGAACACGTTGTCCTACATACGACTTTAGAGCGCGTTGCTCATCACCCGCAACCAGCCCCCAGGAAACCAGACACCCCAAAATTTGAAAAGTCCAAAGGATACAGGCTCCCTACATGTTTTATGCAAAGATGTGTTTTAAATGTTGCCTGTCGCCAATTGTTTGGCGTGACGTCAATACGGTGAACCGGAAGAAACCGAAAATAGTAACAGTGAATTTGGTTGTAAGAGCGCTAAAGGCTTTCATCGGGACACTGTGTCTCTTAGCATGTGGGAGACAAAAAAACAATTGAATGAAATAAAATAAATTAAAATAGAATTTAACAATGTTCAATTAAATCAAATATAAGTAAGTATCATGATATTTTGGGTTTATAATGCATCGGTCCCATCCCTGGGTTTTTGTAATTTCCTTGTGTTTAGCCTAAGAACCAGCTAGCTAAGCCTGGTTCATAGCTAGACAGGCTAGCTTGTTTTCACTCAGAGATGGGAGAGTATAAACCAAAAATACCATGATATTCTCTTCTATTTAATTATATTTTACATTTTTAGATTCTATTTTAAATATTTTATTCGATAGCCAGGCTAGCTAAGAACCAAGCTAGCTAAGTGAGTAGTATGCAACAAGACAACAAGTCACAAACCAGTAGACCAGTAGTCATTCACCCTGTCTCGCACTCTCCACACATAGTGGCCCTCGCCAACCTTGCCATCCTCAAATAACGTGACACAGATATCAGGGGACCCCAGACGCCAGAGTCCCCAGGGACAAACTTTTTCCATCTTCCTGTCTCACACTCCGCTCCAATCTGCAGTATCTGAATCCAAAAGAGAATAATTCATAATTGGGTTATTTTGGGAGTGTGCCGGCAATGCACAGTGCACACGGGAACTACAGACACACACACACACACACACACACACACACACACACACACACACACACACACACACACACACACACACACACACACACACACACACACACACACACACACACACACACACAGCTACTGAACACATGCTACAAGTCACAAATTAGACAGATGTGCAATCCCCCGCAAAGACAAAAACACAGAGATACGTTCGCACACCACTGCAGTGTTTAGCTCATTTCAACTTCATTCTGCACATCTGTGAGTTTACCATCTTGATAGTAGTAATGTACTTGTATATGTGGTCCTGCGCTCATTTACATTTAGGGCATTTAGCAGACTTATTAGTACATATGTCAGAGGAAAGAGAAGCGACAATATATCGCTGTTGCTACGGTAAGGATGTGCATAGACCGAAGTGCCAAGCACTAACAATCACTAGGTTAACCCATTCCCGTGCACAACAAATATAGCTAGGATAAGATGCTACACAATGTGCGTAGTTCATGTACTGTATTGTAGTTTGTGTGTGTAGTTGTTGCAGTGTTACACAAGAGAGGTGACTTGTCTCGTGCATGAGGGGGTTGACTCCCGATAGATCTGGTTCATTGTGTGAAACGCAATGTCTTCAGTCGATGCCACCCCGCTGCTGTACCTGGACCTGAATTCACTAAAAGTCACTTTTGATAAAAAATGTGTCTGCGATCTGACTAAATAGTAGTATCACAAGTACACACACTTGCAGACTCACACACAGACACAAAACCTGGCTTATTTCCGCAGTCTCGATGAAATGTTTGCATAGATCAGAGCCAGACAAGGTGCAAATGGCAGGTACGAAAGCACACACGGAATCTGTTCCATAACAAAAACAATCAGTGAATGTGCAAATTCAGATGTGTGAGTGTGTGTGCTTGTGTGCGTGTGTGTGTGTGTGTGTGTGTGTGTTTCCATTACAAACAGCTGATGCGGTCAGACTGGCCGCTCGAGGAATATGTCCCCAATTTAAACCTAGCGTGTTTAATCTAAACGCATGCAGTGTGTCATTGCGGAGGTCGTGTTGGACCAAAGTGTGTGTGTGTGCGTCTATGTGTGTATTTGTGCGTGTTTGCGTCTACATGTTTGTTTGTGTGTGAGTGCGTGCGTGCGTGCGTGCGTGCGTGCGTGCGTGCGTGCGTGCGTGCGTGCGTGCGTGCGTGCGTGCGTGTTTTTGTGTCTACTTGAGTGTGTGCGTGTGCATACACGCATGTGTGTGGGTGTCTACTAAGAGTTTGTGTCTACCTGAGTGTTTGTGTGTGTGTCTGTGTGTCTACGTTTGGGTTGTGTGTGTGTGTGTGTGTGTGTGTGTGTGAGGTGTTTTTAAAGAGTCTGGGACCGGTTCCAGCCCAACGTGACCTGCACTGACCAACCGATGCAAGTCTAATGGTTTGTGCTAACAAACATTAAGCACACACACAACAAACAAACAGCCCTGACTTTTGTCGGTGAGTGTGTGTGTGTGTGTGTGTGTGTGTGTGTGTGTGTGTGTGTGTGTGTGTGTGTGTGTGTGTGTGTGTGTGTGTGTGTGTGTGTGTGTGTGTCAATGCAGTGGAGCTATGGGTCTCAACCCTTTTTTGAGGTTCTGAACCCATAATGTAAGCCAAACCAATACCTTAGTTCCCTTCTCTTTGCCCACAAGTTGTTTTCACCATGACAACAGAGGCAGGTGCTATCAATAAATCCTGGTCAAAACTACACCCTGTGTCTCTCTAGTGACACAACTTCAAAATCCTTCAAAATAATGGATTTCATGAAAGTGCACCATCTGATTTTTGGTCTATGTTGTACGTATCTATGATTCTCCTGCAACCTCATTTGCATAGCAGGCCACCTCACAGGTCCAATGCAGTAAAGTAAAAAATAAATAATTATTTTGTGTTTTGTTTTGTTGTTTTGTTAAATATCATGTTCTATATGTATTCATACAGATGGAATACTACTTATCCTTCAGCTGTCTCTGTGCATGTTTTCCTTCTTATGGAGTAGATCTTGATCTTCATTGTCGGTGTTGGACCGTTTTCATGAGCGATCGGGTTACTCCCACGATGGCAACGACTGTGTTTTATTCCTCTCTTTAATGCAATTCATCTCATCCTTATCTCGCACTCCCCTTTAACGTCTATTTCAGGTCCCCGCGCCGTAAAAAGGTGGGATTAATGACATTTGAATGTTTTATGAGGAGCGTATTTGTCAAAAGATGAAGAACGGCAAACGGTAATTCAGGCTTAAAATCTTAAAATGCTCAGCCAGTTTTTTCTTCATTTTTTTGTTCTCGGCGGTGTTAGCTAAAATCGCTCAGGATTTCAACAGCTAGCGGTTACCCGGTCATGTCCAGTGGAGTAAACAATGCTATATTCCTCAATCATATGCACACAAGTAGTAAATGGGCAAACTCCTGTTTATGATTCATACATACACACCACACACGCATACATAAGCACTTTGAGTCTACCTTGTGTAGGAAAAGTGATAGTTAAAGTAACCTTGCCTTGTATTCCTCCAACACAGTATTGACATTGACCTTAATTGCAACTTAATAAGCTCTTAAGCCATCCAAATACATTATTTACTCTAATTAGTCGTTTGGCCTACGCTTTATAATGCCGTCGTGTCTTACAATGATTACTGGTACTAAAACTCTTTCATACATTTTCTTAAGCCGGGTCAACGTTGGCCCATTGTTGACACTTCAGGTGTTGCTGCTGATTAACGTTGATTTCCCTCAAAGAGGGAATAGAAATGAAAGAGTCGACTGCAGTCTCACGCACGCACGCACGCACGCACGCACGCGCGCACGCACACGCCACACGCGCACACGCACACGCACACACACACACACACACACACACACACACACACACACACACACACACACACACGCACACACACACACACACACACACACACACACACACACACACACACACACGTAAACACAAACATGCCTTTATTCTTCACTAAGTTGCAAAAATAAACGTAGGCTATTCCTCTTGCTTATCTCATCGAATGTTAACATGTATATGGATATTACAAACAATAACACTCACATCTACCATTCCTTACATCACCCTACCATGCCAACCCCCCCCAAAAAAGAAATGCTTAGTCGGTTGTACAGAATAAAGCCTCTTTGCTTTGACAGTTGAGATGAAGTGCACGGTTCTTTTCAGGGGGATAGCTTTTGCAAAGCGTCATAAATAAAACAAAATAACATAAATAAATACAGAAAGAAAGCCGGGGAAAATAAGAAAGAACAAGGATAACACAAACACTGCCCTGACTTGGGCTGCAGTAAGGATTTGCGTTGTAACAAGATTACATGCAAGGCGTTTCCGGTGCATGATGGGGTATATTTATCAACACTACTGTTCAAAAGTGTGGGGTGCCCCAGACCATTTCATGTTTTCCATGGAAACTCCCAATTTCATTCAACAGTTTTCAACTGTGCTAACATAATTGCACAAGGGTTTTCTAGTCATAATTTTGCCGTTCAACACTATAAACAATATACCATTAGAATACAGGTGTGATGGTTCCTGTAAATGGACCTCTGTACCGGGGGCGTTTCTAGGGTTCTGAAAGATATCCGGGGCTTAGCCCAGAGGGAAAGGGAAAACTGAAAATGTCATGCTTTATTGCGCATGCCGATTTTTTCATAATGCTTTACCTAAATAAACAAAATGTGCAGTTTATTATAGCTTTAAATAGCTACCTGACTTCTCTGCTGCTCATCCCCAGACATCTACGGTTCCATTCAAGTTTTTTCAGAGTTTGAATACAAGTGAGACAGACCTTACATATATATATATATATATATATATATAATATATATATATATATATATATATATATATATATATATATAATGCAAACTCAATTTGTCGGAAGTAAGGGCGAGGCTACCCATGCTAGTCATATACCACATTAACAATGTCTAGACTGTATTTCTTATTAACTTAATGTTATCTTCATTTCTACATTTCTCAGTGACCCCAAACCTTTGAACAGTAGTATCCATACTACTGTCATATATACATACATACATACATACATACATACATACATACATACATACATACATACATACATACATACATACTACTGTCGAGGGAGAGCTATATATATATAGCTCTCCCTCGAAGCGACACATGTTGACTCCGTTACGCATATGTGTGCTGTGATAATTTGATCCTCGCCCTCTCTTGATCTGTTCTCTTTAATCCATGATTCCTAGTTCCTCTCCCTTTCCCATCTCCTTGCTCTCCAATCCAACTCTCCTGCCATCTCGCCTTTTTTTTTCGATCCACCAGCCACAGAACATTCTGACTTCTCCAACCCTGCCCCTTGTTTCTGCTCCTTTCTTGTTTGTGATTCCTTAGCCCTTCATCCATCCCCTTTCACCGTGACCACTCATGGCCCTCACTTCATTCTCCTCTGGCCTGTCCTTTTTTACTCTGACATGGTTTTAGCTCGCTCGCTGAAGATAGAGAAAATAACAGGAAGGAAGGAAAAATGAGGAGGAAATAAAGGAGGGAAATTGATGGGAGTTGGAAGGAAGAAGGAAAGAGGTGACGAAATGAAGGGATTAACATTTGAAGGAAGGATCCAGTAGAGGAAAAGTGAGCTAGCTGATTAAAAAATGCAAACTGTGTTTCGGTTTCAGCTAGCGGCAACAACTCTGTGTTAAGGCTTGTGCTAGGACTAGCTAAATCAATCGTGCTTTGCTCCGGCTTAGTCCAGTGGAACAATGTTTTGTTTTGCGTTCGTGCTCTTCTAGTAGAAACAGCCCTTCAAGCAACTTGAGCGATCGGAAACGCAACCATCTGTGTTTGTGTTTCAGATAGTGACCCGGGCCCCGTTTCCTGAAAGCATCGTTAGCCCAAATGGATGGTGAAGTGTGTCGTACGAGCATCGTACAGTTTTTACGCCATTTCCCGAAAGCATCGTTGGTAACGAACGTCTTGAAAGCGCTCGTTGCTAACGAGGACTCGGGTACTCGTAGGAAGCTAAGAGTATCGTTTGCCTACTATAGCATCAGTGGCGTCACAAGCCGACATTCCGTGTATTGGATGTGTTTTATTAAAACACATCCAATACCAAGGAATGCCCAGCTGGCACAAATTTGCAACCAAAAACAGTGGTTACCGCCGATATATTACTCATAGACTACTTACTGTTAGATTTAAACAGCAAAGATAGAGACATGTTAGAAGTCAAGAATAACATAATTTATTGCAGCAATTTAAAATTCCAAAAATACATGCACATAGGCATATAATAAAATCAAAATGATTCCATTGCTCTTGTGTGGGAGGTCGCTTTCGAGCTGTAGATGCCGTCTCCCTCCGATTTTAATTGAACCATCGTGGTTAAAATGTCCTCATATTGATTAATGACGTAAGACATAGGCTACTAGACATGCATCATGCTGAGACCAGCGGGTGTCTGACAATTTCTGCAGGCACTTTTTGTTGCGAATGTTTGCATTAAACACTGTAGGCGCTTCAGTGAGGCTGTGATGAAGTTCACTATTTATTGGACCGTGTCTAGACCGTAACGAACATCCCTGACCATCCATTTAATCGCGTTTGTAGACTACACTACACCCAGACGTGGACTCATTATTGCATGCAGGTGTCTTCATTCTTAAAAAAATTGAAACATTCGGGAGTATGCAATAATACAAATTATTCTAAAGAGGTCTAGACTCTGTTCACAGCCCCGCCTTCTCCAGTGAAAGAAGAAAGCCCGCGACCTGACGACTGGGGGTCGACCCCCTCGGTTTTACACAGGAAACTTCAGATAAGAAGGTGAAATCGCCGGGTGTGCCAAGCTGCGACCGAACCGGCTTGGCAGCATAAAGAGACCTATTGCCTAAATCATCCTGCCCAACAATATGGGCAGGATCTAGACCAAGCTCTCCTAATGGGTTCAGCAATAGCCTAGCCTCTGCGTTTGAATAATAATGAATGAATGGAACGTTGCATTTTTAATGTCTACAAAAATTCTAGACTAGAGAGTGCGCGCCAATCAATGAAATCTCATGCCGAATCAGATAAAGTCGGCTCTCTTTGCTGCGCAAAGCATGTTTCAGGAATGAGCACCTAGTTGTCACACAAGCTACTTTCGATTTTTGTAATATGGAAGGAGGGAAAATGCCGTGAAAAAATATAAGCGCAGCCTACATTCAGAATAATGACCAATACATATGTTGGCCTAGGCCTAATCAATTGTGTTTTAATATCTTTAGCATTCAAATTATTGCAGTCTATTCCTTTCGTAGGCTACTCTGCTGTTGGCCTTGATGGGGAGATATTTTAACGCTTTTTAACCCCATTTTCCTGCGACATTCCTGCGTCTCCCTCAGTACGGAACCCATTTCAGCAAGTGTCACCAGACAGTTACAATCCTACGAACGTCGTGAGTGCAGTGAACACACGTTCATGTTGAGAGGAGTTTCGGGAAACGCTCCAAAGAAATCCACGATGGTTCGCAAGATCCATCATGAGAATGAACGTACGAGCGAAGATCCATCGTTATCGGAAAATGAGGCCCTGGATTATCGACAATGTTTACATTCTGTAAAGGTTGCTGAAACAAACCCGTGCTTGGGTGAGAGCTAGCTAGAAAGATAGTTGCAGCTCCCCCCCCCAAACCAAAGCAGATTGTTTTTGTAATTCTGTTTGTCGGCGTATTATCCCAGCGCCGCGTCACTTGGTTGAAGATAGTTAGATGTAATATCTTCTGTAGTTACTTTCAGGCTAGCTGCTGAAACAAACCTGCACTTGGTGGAGAGCTAGCTAGAAAGCTGAAGTCCAAGTTCAAGTGTATTATAGAGACCTTTAAAACCACAACAGTTGACCAAAATGCTCTACGGATATTAGAGCAAATAAATAAAACAAACAAATAAAATAAAACCAATTAAAAGCACAAAAAGGAACCCACTAGACAATAATACAACTCATATGGAATAAAACAAAAGAGAATATTAATGAGTTTTTAGGAGGGATTTGAACATTGGCACTGAAGGGGTTAGCCTGAAAGCTAGCATTTTTTAGGCTAGCATTTTTCCAGCTCCCCCCCCTTTAAAGAAAATGTTGTTGATATCATTCTGTTTGGCAGCGTCTTATCACCTCACAGCGGCCTTGACACTGTGTTGAGGAATAAACGAGAGCGGCAGCATCTTAAAAGCATCGCGGCGCCGACCTCACCCGTCCGCCCGCCCCCACCCGAGTCACATCAAGCAGCCACCGTGTCCTACATAAAACAAAACAAAGTGACACCAAAAAAACACAACGTGAAACGAAAGTTGTTCCTGAGGGTACTGAGCAGCGAGCTAACGGAGTAGCGAGCTGAAGCTACCCCGCCCCGCGTGCACAGAGCCACGTGAACTCAGTGTTTTTTTTTGTGTTTTGCTTTTTACTTTTGAGCACAGGCGTTGGAAACTAGGAAAGGCAAACATTTGCTTTGGATACACAGTCATCATCGTCTCTCTCTCTCTATTCAAAAGTCGACCTCTCTCTCTCTCTCTCCCCCCCCCTCTCTCTCTCTCTCTCTCTCTCTCTCTCTCTCTCTCTCTCTCTCTCTCTCTCTCTCTCTCTCTCTCTCTCTCTCTCTCTCTCTCTCTCTCTCTCTCCTGTCTCTCTCTCTCTCTCCTCTCTCTCTCTTCTCTCTCTTCTACTCTCTCTCTCTGCATCTCTCTCTCATCTCTCTCTCTCTCCTCTTCTCTCTCTCTCTCTGTGTCCTTCTGAAATACGTGGAAACGCACACAACATTGCAATGCCTATAGCGGCCTCCATTCCTGCTATTTTATCTGTATACCGAAACCAACTGTCATTCATGGTCCTTTCACATAGTGTGAAAGAAAACAGCCATTGACTTATGGACTTGGCAAATAAGCACTTTAGTCCATGTTGTAAACAACACACACACACACACACACACACACACACACACACACACACACACACACACACACACACACACACACACACACACACACACACACACACACACACACACACACACACACACACAGACACACATACACGCACACACACATAATGTTTACAGACACACACACCATTAACCACTGTGTGTTATTACTGTAAACATAGTTTGATCTGGAAATATAGAACAAACTTTAATAAATAGATCATGAAAATATTTTGACTGTTAAGCCCTTTGAGACTGTAATGGTATTAAAATAACTACTAAACTACTTAATTTCTCCACTGCCCTCAAGCTTTTGCTATAACACACTCAAAAAACCAGTTAACCAACCATCATTTTATATGTAGTGAAAATCTAAAGTCCATACTTGTATTTTATACCTGTGAAAATGTATATCAATCTTACTTTTTTAACCGCCATTGTTGTTCATCGACATTTTACTGCATCAAAAATTTTTTTCGTTTTTCCCCTCTTTTAGAATTCTCAAACACAAACAAACCCAAACACATACACACATATTACCACTCACTTGCATCAACACACATATTTCCCAAACAACTTCAACACACACACAAATATAAACACTCACACACATAAACACACACATACACAAATATTAACACACGCATACAAATATTAAC